>AWOL01S0021804.1:0-53648 GCA_000715115.1 Nicotiana otophora | reverse complement strand
TTTAAATTAAATATTATTAATATGAAGTATTTGACATTTTTAAATTTGATATTGAAGCAACGTATTAAAAATTTGAAATTTTATTTTTCTCAATTATTTATTCTTGAATATTTTTGTAAGATTTTGTTTTTTGGATTATTCTGGCATGAGCCGTGAGCTCTTTATTATTGAAAAATATTGTTGTTGAATTATTTTGGCAAGTTAAATTATTTGAGCACTTGAGGTGCAAATTGTGATATATTGTGATATTGATACGCATGCGGTGGTATAAGGTCTGGGTGTTGAAACGCATGCGGTGAGATAAGGGTGGCTTGATACGCGTGGCTAGTAGGGGTGACTACTAGAAGTGATGCGGTGTGATAAGGGTGGCTAAAATGCGGGATGCTATAAAAAATGAGATATTGTGAAATTATTTATAATTTGGGACTACGAGGCGGTACCTCGGTAGTGCCCTTGTTGATATTGATTTATGGCCATAGTTGTTTTTGATTAATTATTGTAATTTTCATAAAGTTGAAGGAAATTCTTTTTTGATTCCACGAGATATTATTTGCAATTATTTGGTGTCATTAAATGTGACATACTATTTGATTCATTTTCAATGTCATTTTATTTTACTACATTGATAAACATTTTACCATGTCATTATTATATTCCAGTAGGGCCTCACCTGACTTCGTCATTCCTCTACCGATGTTAGGCTTGGCACTTACTGGGTACCGTTGTGATGTACTCATACTACGCTTCTACACATCTTTTTGTGCAGATCCAAGTATATTTTACCAGCCTAGACGTCTGTGAGTTACCTGCGCACGGAGACTGCGATGTATATCTGCCAGCGTCCGCAGACTCCGGAGTCCCCTTCTATCATTTTATGTTGCTTCCTTATATTTTATTTAGACCTTGACTTATAGAGATATTGAGAATAAACTCTTAGAAGTTTGTGACTTATTTCTACCGGGTTTTGGGAGTTGTAATCATTTGAATTGTAGATTATTTATTTTCAGAGATTTATGATTATTCCGCATTGATAGGCTTACCTGGTCTTAGAGACTAGGTGTCATCACGACACCCTACGGAAGGAAATTTGGGGTCGTGACAAGTTGGTATCAGAGCACTAGTTTCATAGGTGTTATGAGTCACAAGCAGGTTTAGTAGAGTCTTGCGGATCGGTACGGAGACGTCTATACTTATCTTCGAAAGGCTATGGAACTGTTAGGAAATATTCACTTCTTTGATTCCTTATCGTGCGCCTTTGTTGATTTCAAAGTTCTAAATAATTGTCTTTTTATTCTCTCACAGATGGTGAGGACACGCACAACTGGATCTGATGATCAGACACCCGCGCCCCCTGTTGGAGCCGCAAAAGGCCGGGGTGATATAAGGAATTGAGATATTGTGAAATTATTTATAATTTGGGACTACGAGGTGGTACCTCGGTAGTGCCCTTGTTGATATTGATTCATGGCCATAGTTGTTTTCGATTAATTGTTGTGATTTTCATAAAGTTGAAGAAAATTTTGTTTTGATTCCACGAGATATTATTTGCAATTATTTGGTGTCATTAAATGTGACATACTATTTGATTCATTTTCAATGTCATTTTATTTTACTACATTGATAAAAATTTTACCATGTCATTATTATATTCCAGTAGGGCCTCACATGACCTCGTCACTATTCTACCGAGGTTAGGCTCAGCATTTACTGGGTACCGCTGTGGTATACTCATACTACGCTTCTGCACATCTTTTTGTGCAAATCCAAGTACATTTTACCAGCCTAGACGTCAGTGAGTTACCTGCGCACGGAGACTTCAAGGTATATCTGCCAGCGTCCGAAGACTCTGGAGTCCCCTTCTATCATTTTATGTCACTTCCTTGTATTTTATTTAGTCCTTGACTTATAGAGACATTGAGAATAAACTCTTAGAAGCTTGTGACTTATTTCTACCGGATTTTGGGAGTTGTAATCATTTGAATTGTAGATGATTTATTTTCAGATATTTATGATTATTCCACATTGATAGGCTTACCTAGTCTTAGAGACTAGGTGCCATCATGACACCCTACGGAGGGAAATTTGGGGTCGTGACAGCCATGGATCCACAACATGAGGCCGGTACCCTCGACTTTGCACCAAGTGTTGAAATTTCCTATGCTAGGTGGGATAAAAATAATTTACGGAGAACAACCAGCTGCAAAGGAGATGTTTGCGGTCGACGAGGTGGTCCTAGTATCCGCATTACAATGATAAAAGGTCTGGGTTTGGCCGCCAAGCAAGAAGCCAAAAATAATTTACCTACACCAGCCCCGACCCAACCGGAGAAGCAGAGGACAGATGAAGATGATGATTACGGGATTCCCAACTCTTTTATAGCCCCCGACGATTCCGATGCTACCAAATAGAGAGTCAAGAAACTGGAGCAAGTCCTACTGATCGAGCACTTGATCGATTGAAAGGTATACATGGGCACTAGGTTGAGTTCCTAGATCAGGAAAAAAACTCATTCAATTCCTTATAGCTAACATAGATTTTTTCGCTTGGTCCTGCCCTTATATAACAGGGATCCCGCCTTAAATAACCACTCACAAGTTAATCCTGGATTCAAAGTTCCACCCGGTCAAGCAGAAGATGAGACCTCAGTCCGAAGTCAAGCATGCTTTCATCAAGGACGATGTATCTAAACTCCTTAAAATAGGGTCCATCCGGGAGGTTAAGTACCCGGACTTGTTAGCAAATGTAGAAGTAGTCCCTAAAAAGGGAAACAAATTAAGAATGTGTATAGACTATAAAGACCTGAATAAAGCGTGTCCCAAAGACTCTTTTCATTTGCCTAACATCGATCATATAATCGATGCAACGGCCGACCACGAGATCCTCAGTTTTCTCGACGCTTATTCTAGGTATAACCAAATTCGGATGGACCCAGACGATTAGGAAAAAACTTCCTTCACCACTAAGTATGGCACCTACTGCTATAACGTAATGCCATTCAATCTAAAAAAATGTCAGTGCCACTTACCAATGCCTAGAAAATCGGATGTTCGAAGAACAAATAGGAAAATCAATGGATGTTTACATTGACGATATGTTGGTTAAGTTCCTGTAAGCAGATGACCATTTGAAATATTTGCAGGAAACCTTCAACATATTGAAGAAGTATAATATGAAGCTTAACTCAGAGAAATGTGCATTCGGAGTCGGGTTCTGGAAATTCGTCGGGTTCATGGTATCCAATAGGGGAATCGAGATTAATCCCGATAAGATCACGGCCATCAAAGATATCACCGTTATGGACAACGTCAAGGTCGTTTAAAGGTTAACCAGACGCATAACCGCCCTGGCGAAAATCATCTCGAGGTCCTGCGACATGAGCCACCGGTTCTTCTCACTGTTGAAAAAAGAGAATAACTTCTCATGGCCCCCGGGGTGCTAACGATCCTTGGAGGAACTCAAGCGGTATCTCTCGAGCCCACATCTGCTTTTGGGAAGAGGAAGGTACGCAATTTCCAATTTATTATGTTAGTAGGACTCTAGGCGATGCCGAAACTAGATACCCTCACCTAGAAAAACTAGTGCTCGCTTTGCTAAGCACCTCTAGGAAGCTAAAACCGTACTTTCAATGTCACCCCATATGTATTGTAACTACTTACCCATTGAGGAATCTAATGCATAAACCCGAGCTCTCGGGACGATTAGCCAAATGGGCCGTAGATATAAGCGGCTACAATATTGAGTATCGGCCCCGGACCGCCATTAAATCTCAAATTTTGGCAGACTTTGTGGCCGATTTTATGTCGGCCCTAATACCCGAGGTGTAAAAAGAGTTGTTGTTAAACTCGGGTACCTCTTCGGGAATCTGGACTCTCTTTTACGGACGGTGCCTCAAACACGAAAGGGTCCGGACTTGGATTTGTATTGAAGCCACCAACATGCAATGTAGTTATACAATCTATTAAGACTGTAAAATTGACTAACAACAAGGCTGAATATGAGGCCATGATTGCAGGTCTCAAACTGTACAAAAGATTGAGGGAAGAGATGATCGAAGCTAAGTGTGACTCCATCCTTATGGTGAACCAATTTAATGGGAGGTTTGAGGTCATAGAAGAACGAAGGCAAAGATACCTGGATAAGATGGAGGTAACGTTACATCGGTTCAAAGAGTGGACTCTACAACTTGTACCTCAGAATCAAAACAGTGAGGCCGATGCCCTTGTTATTTGGGATCATCGGTTGATGACGATGAGTTCAACTCGGGGCGGTTGTTCAACTTATAATATCGGTAGTGGAAGAAGGTCACACCGAGATAAACTCAACAAGCCTAACTTTGGACTATAGAAAAAATTATACAGAGTATCTGAAGACCAGAAAATTGCCCTCGGATCCTAAAGAATCGAGGGCTCTGCGTACGAATGCGGCCCGGGTCATCCTGTCCGGAGACGGTACCCTGTTCAGAAGAACATTCGATGGCCACTCGCAATATATATAGGACCAGGAGACACCGAGTATGTTTTCAGGGAGGTCTACGAAGGCAGTTGCGGAAATCATTTGGGCATCGAATCATTATTTCAGAAAATAATCAGAGCCAGCTACTACTGTATTGACATAGGAAAGGACACGAAGGAGTTCATATGAAAATGCAACGAATGTCAAAGGCATGCTCCGATGATTTATCAGCTCGGGGAGCTTCTGTATTTGGTCTTGTCACCCTGGCCGTTCATGAAATGGGGGATGGACATTGTCGGCCCCCTTCCATGGGCACCCGATAAGGCTAGATTTATATTATTGATGATTGACTATTTTTCTAAGTGGGTGGAAGCCCAGGCGTGTGAGAAAGTGAGGGAGAAGGAAGTCATCAATTTAATTCGGCAGCAAAGTAAGCAAGTTCCTTGAAGACCATAAGATCAAAAGGATCATATCAACACCCTACCACCCTAGTGGGAGCGGGCAAGCATGAGTCCACCAACAAAACTATACTCCAAAACCTCAAAAAGAGATTGACCGACTCCAAAGGAAAATGGAAAGAAATTTTGCCCGAAGTCCTATGGGCATACCATACGACCTCGAAGTCTAGTACAAGGCCACCCTGTTCTCATTGGTTTACGGTGTCGAATCTTTAATACCGGTCGAAGAAGGGGAACCGAGCCTTAGGTTCCGATATGCGACCGAAGAGTCAAATGATGAGGCCATGAATACGAGCCTGGAACTGTTAGATGAAAGGCGCAAGGTCACCCTCGTCCGGATGGCTGCCCAAAAGCAACGTATTGAAAGGTATTACAATCGAAGAGCCAACTTTTGACACTTCGGTATCGGGGACTTGGTGTTAAGGAAGGTGACGTTGAACACCCGGAACCTGAACGAGAGGAAGTTGGGGCCAAATTGGGAAGGTTCATATCGAATTATCAAGGTCACAGGCAAAGGATCATACAAACTCGAAGAAATGAACGGTGAACGACTACCAAACAACTGGAACGTGGACCACTTAAATGATACTACTGTTGAGGTACGCCGCCATTCATCTATTTTCTTTACGTATTAGACTAACACTTGTAGATAACGATCAAGGGATGATATGACTATTAGGCCCGAAAGAACGCATTGCACTCTTTTTTCCTTAGACCGGTTTTGTTCCAAATGGGCTTTCTGGCAAGGTTTTAACGAGGCAACAGTGGATCGTGCTAACTTAGAATCAAAGACTGGAATCAAGGACCACATCAGCAGTATCCAAGGCCTCTCTATGATCATCCTCCGATATTGGGGGCCATCACCCTCGGAAAATAATTTTGGAAAGGAGGAGACTTTATGCTCGAATTGCCTAGGCTCGGTGGATAGGATTTATTGTAAGGGCCAAACGGTCAAATGAACCGTGACAACATAGACCACCCAAGCTCGTACCCTAATCATGTACACATTTGTAACCTTGTATAGAAATGAGAGAAACTTTCTCCTTGCGGATAAATATTTTGTCCCTTAAGAATTTCTACATTCGGTCCCTTAAAGATATCGAGCCCAAAGGCAATCTCTGTCCGGATCCAAAAGGTCACCCTCACTTGGGGACTATCATCCTGGGCAAGCCCGGATAACTCGGGGTAATGAGCCTATTAGGAAATACCCGAACTAAAATGGTTACGGTCATCCTGGAACGGCTCAGAGACGTCCTAGATGTGTAACCAAAACATAAGGCCTTCAAAATTTCTAAACCGATTCGAAGGCTACCCTCGGTAAAATTATAAAAATCCTATATGAACATTTCGGGGAAAGCTTCCTGTCATACCAAGCCCCCCCATCAGCCTTAAGCAAAATAGTATCGAAACGAACAATATTCGGAGCTCCGAATAAGACCTAATTATAGCATGCTACGACATCCGAAATCTTGGAAATCATAAAGAAAAAGCAAAAAAAATCAAGATTTATATATATAAATGCTAATGTTTACAAAGGCCAAACATCCCCAACAAAATACAAAGGTACAAAAGCAAAATATTATAAGGCATCTAAGAAGTGTAATCCTCACCGGAGCCAGCCTCATCACCGAGGCCGTCGGAAACCTCCCCGTTTGAACCCTCGGAATCTTCCTAATCCTCGGGGTATGCCAACTTCTTGGCCTTGGCCTCGAGCATCTTAATAATTTCAAGCTCAACAGATAATAGAACCCCTGGGCATTAACCTCTTCGAGAACCTCCCTCCGGGACTGCTACTTTGCACGATCGACTATGGACTTTAGGCACTCCTGAGCATCCTCAGCATTGGCTTTGTACTGCCACTGAGATATTTATACATGTTTCTTTTCTTAGCAAGCTCCTTGGCTTCGGCCTCGAATTGGCTTAACTCATCTCGGTACCGGAGGAAGGTCTCATGGTGGATCACCGAAGATTGTAAATACAAGGAAAGATATTAGAATTATCAAAAAGGTAGTTCAAATATCAGAAGAAAAATTGGAATCATCAGGGGTTATCAAGAGTTACCCGGTTCAGCGCCTGTTGTACTTCGTTGAACGGGCATGGCGAGTCTACCTCGTTCATTTTGTTCTGGTCTTTCTCAATTACCAGGCACCAGAGGTAACTGGCTATCCCTACGGGGGCGGAAAGAACCCTGGCATTCTCCGAAACGGTGATGATAATCGACTGCTTTTGACCAGGATCCACACACGGGGTAGGGAACCAGTTGACCAGTCTCAGGCTCGAGTTAGGCCCAACTGCCCCTGAGGATGGACATTTCCTCGGTACCTCTAAGTCACCTAACCCAATGACGTCTTCCGTGGAGGTGGAATCCACGCCATAAAAAAAAGCTAGAGGGAATCGTCCACTACGTGGGCCCCTTCATTGGTTCGTTCTTTTACAATTTGGGCCTCGTTGTACATCGACTCGGTAAACGAGGGCGACTCGGTGAGGTCTATCACACCAAGTGCCTACTTCGGGGCACTGCCCGCATCACCAAAAGCCGCAGCCCCGGCCTCCTCATCGACCTTCCTTGCATGAGGTAGATTGGCCTTACGAGTCTCTATTTCGACGGACCCAAGCTCTTTGAGGGGCGATGGCTCGCGGGCCACAAAAACAAAAGGCTCTTCCTCCTCGGGATCGTCCCTAAGCCAATAGAGCAAGTCCAAAGTTGGTACTCGGGAGTTGGTTATTTCCTTTGGCTTACGCACCAGCCTCCTCCTTGTTTTCTTTTTCTCCGAGCTTGGGGAACTCAGAGCCCTCTTACTTTTCCTCTCTCCGGCTTTCCCCGGAGCAGGAGACTCAATAGGCAAGTCCTCATCCCCAACCGAAAACCTAAGCTCGACGTTCTTAGGCAAACCTGCAAAGGAAAGTAAAGGAGATAATGACGCGATGTTAGAAGAAAAAGTTCACTATGACTTGTTCGGGAAAAGAAACATACCATGGGAACGGGCCTCCCAACGGCCTTTTGAAAGTTTGCGCCATGAGCGCTCAGAGTAGCGCATCTGTGACACAATGCCCTTGACCCACTCCTTGAGTCGAGGGATAGCATTTGGAACCTTAGCAATGGCTTCAACATAACAAGCACCGAGAAGAAAAGGGAAGATAAGTCATAAAATCGACGCTTAAAGGGAATACTTACGAGATGTGTTCCACCTTTCGGGGAACGGCCTCCACTCGGCAGGTATCAGGTCGACGGTCCTCACTCGAACAAAATGTCCTTGCCAACCCCGATCCCGGTCCTCATCGAAGCTCGAGAACAGAGCTTTGTTCTCAGCGTATTTGATTTATCAGTCCCCCCGGTATATTCGGGGACTATATAAGTGTAACGACTCGACTTGTCATTTTAAGAATTAACACCCCATTCAGTGACTTAAGGTCCCGAGAAACTTCGTAATGTGTATTATGACTTGCGTGGGTGATCGAGTTTGATTTTCGAAAGATTTGGAATTTAATTGAAAGAACAATTCTCATTTTGAAGCTTAAATAAAAAGAGTTGACCGAAGTTTGACTTTTGAGCAAACGACTCCGAAATGGAATTTTGATGATTCCAATAGCTTTGTATGATGATTTCGGACTTAGCGTATGTCCGGAATTGAATTTGGAAGTCCGTAGGTTAATTTGACGTATTTTGGCGAAAGTTGGAAAATGGAAGATTTTTGGAAAGTTTGACCGGGAATTGACTTTATTGATATTAGGGTCAAAATTTGATTCCGGAAATTGGAGCAGCTACATTATGTCATTTAGGACTCGTGTGCGAAATTTGGGGTCATTCCGGATTGATTTGATAGGTTTCGGCATCGAATGTAAAATTTGGAATTCGTTAATTTTCATTAAGCTTGAATTGGGGTGCGATTCGTGATTCCGTGTTGTTTAATGTAAATTGAGGCATCGAATAAGTTCTCTACATATTATGGGACTTGTTAGTATACTTGGTTGGGGTCCCATGGGGTTCAGATGAGTTTTGGATGAGTTTTTGAAAGAGTTTGGTGTTTTGAGCATAAGCATGTAATGATCCAAAGGTCCATTTTTAGTTTTAGAGATCGAAAATCGATTTCGAGACTTCCTGGACTTTGCTAATGAATTATAGGAAGGATGTGGAATGTTAGGTCTAATTTCATCAAGTCGCGATTGGGTTTTTAGCTCGAAATATGAGTTAATTATTTAATGAGCGAAATTGGTATAGCATTGAGGAAATGAGCTCCTAATTGAGTTTTGATTGAAAGAGTAGGTTCATATTATTATTTGTGACTCATAGGAACAAGAATCATCGAATTCGGAGTTCCTAATAGAGCCTTTTTAATGAAACATAAACTGCTGGTGTAAACAGTTCTCGTGCGCACCTTTAGCGACCAGATTTGGCACTTTTAGCGACGGGTATTGGACTTTTAGCGACCAGAATAATGTTTTATTGGACAAAAACTTAAGCACTAAAAATGGTCATTTTCTTCATTTCATTTTGGATTTTTGGAGCACGGTTCTTGAGCGAATTTGACAATTTTTTCAAGACTTCAACTTGGGTAAGTGTCCTATATCCAAAAGTGATTATATTTCATAAATCTATGCAAAATCTTTCAAAAACGGAAACTTTAGATTTGGAGGCCGAGTTATTATCGGAATTTGATAAAATTGGTATGGTTGAACTCGTATCGGAATGGGTATTCGGATTTCGTGAAAATTCTGCCGGGTTCCGAAATGCGAGCCCCGTGTTGACTTTGGTTGACTTTTTAAATGTGAAATTCTAAGTCGATGTTTTAGTATCTAGAATTATTTTCGATGAATTTTAATGAAGTTAAACAATTAATTTGGATATATTTGAACTGTCCGGAGGTCAATTCAAGCAAGAAGGCGATTTTGGAATATCGGCCTAACTTCAAAAAGTTAAGTATCTTGCCTAACCTTGAGTGGGGGAATTACCCCTTAGGCATTGAGTCTTCTGTGGATATTGTGTGATTGGAAGCCGTGTACGTGAGGTGGCGAGTATGAACTCGGGCTTATATGTGCAAATTTTATTGGTTTAAAGTCTTATGCATTTTTATTTATTAAATTGGATAATTATTGGTATTTAGTAAATTCTTGAATTGTCATGCCTCATTCCTTATCTGTCGAGTCTGCATTTTATATGATAATTTGGTGTGATTGTCACTTTAATTTTTATGTGAATTTCGTGTGTTTGTTGATTTGATATTTTCTTAGAATTAAAATTCATTATGGATTCCTTATCTGCAAATAATTATTAAATAAGTTTAAATTGAGGCGTTAATATATTTATTAAAAACAATGGATTTAAGAAGGCATTGTTTCTTGATGAATTAATTTCCAGTTCATGTTATTAAAATTGGTATTGAGTTATAAAGGACGTAAATCATATTGAGGCAAAGTGTTAAATTGTGAAATATTATTCCGTTGAGTTGTTCACTCCCGAATATTTTTGTTAAGATTTTGCGCACATTATGGTCTAGCCATGGGCTCCTTATTCAGAAAATTAATGTATTGCTGATTTCTGTGGCAAGTCGTAACATTTGAGCACTTGATGTGCAATTTATGATATTTGCACGTGATATTGTTGAGAGGTTTGTTCGGGTGTATGCACGAGGTTTATGTCGTGCTATTGTAACTATTGATATATGCACATGCGTCATGACAAGGCGGGCTATATATGTGGATTTGTGCATGTGGCGAGACAAGGTGGGAATATTATTATGCGCGTGCGGCGAGACAATGCGGTCATTTACTTTATTATTGCGCACTTGGCGAGACTAGGTGGGCGATGTCGGGGATTGATTTGTGATGACTTGTGATGGCCTGGGGGGCATTGTTGTTGAAATTTATTTATAATTTGGGACTACGAGACGCTACCTCGGGAGTGCCCTTTTGTTGATATTTCTCTATGTCTGCAGTTGCCTTTGGTTATTTTATTTTTCAGTAATATGTAAATTTATGTGTTCTCCGTGATGTATTATTTGACTTAATATTAAGTGTTTTGTATTTCTTGTAGTATTATGTTGGCTTTGGCTTTTTCGTACGAGACTTTGAGGATTTGTATTTCTGGTTTGTACTTGTTTTTAATGATTGAGTTGTTTTAAATAAAAGAAATTACTATTATGTTTTAATTTAATAAGTTTTATATCCAAATCAGTAGCTTATCTGATGCTTTATTTTAATCGAAATGCCATTTTCTTCACTCAAACTATTTCAAAAATAAACTCATTTTTTTGTTGAATTCTTACTTGGTTTAAAAAATTGTAACCTTACTTTATTGAAAATAAATTGATCGTGCACATTTTATGTATTAATATATTTGGCACGAGAGTTGTCCGTGAGGTTGTGATAGAGATATGGGCACGAGGTGCCGTGAGAATATGAAAGGGGGTTGAGACCCGTATTTTATGATTTTTATATAAGGATTATTTATTTGAAGGAATATATTCAGAGGGTATTTATTCGAAAGAATTATATGTGAAAGATTTATATTTGAAGGACTTGTTTAATTGGTTGTACTTGTGTTTCTTATTCGTCTGAGTAATAATTATGATGTTCTTGTTGCCTTGCTGTTTATATCACTAGTTGGTTATTGTTGCTATCATTGCTATTTGTTCCCTGTTAATAATTATGCTATATTGCACAGGTTATTGGACTAGTGAGTGTCTTGACTGTACCTCGTCACTACTTCACCGAGGTTAGTCTTGATACTTAGTGGGTACCGACTGTGGTGTACTCATACTATACTTCTGCACATTTTTGGGCATAGCCGGGTAAATTGGAGTCAGTTGATCGCTAGCTAGTTGTACAGATCTTGTTGTGGAGACTCAAGGTAAACATGTCGCTGCGTTCGCAGGCTTCGGATTCACCTTCTGATATTGTTCTCGCATTGTTTTATCTCTACTTCAAAAAGTTGTATTTATGGGCTTTCTAGTAACTCAGTAGAGCTTATGACTTATACTACCGGTTTTGGGATTGTAAGTATTGTATAGAGATTTCTACTTCACATTTGTCAGTCATTAATTAATATTGTTATTATTTCAGTAAATGTTAGGCTTACCTAGTCCCTAAGACTAGGTGCCATCACGACATCCTACAGAGGGAGATTGGGTCGTGACAAGTTATTATCAGAGCTCTAGGTTCATAGGTGCTACGAGTTATAAGCGAGTTTAGAAGAGTGTTGCGGATCAGTACGGAGACGTCTGTGCTTATCTTCGAGAGGCTACAGAACTATTAGGAAATTTTCACTACTTTCATTCCTGTCGTGTGGAATTTGTTGATCTTGAACTTTGAGCCTTTGTATCTCTATTCTCTCATAAATTGTGAGGACACGTGCTACCGGGTCAGCTGAGCAGACACCCGTACATTCTTCTAGGGCCGCAAGATGCCGGGGCCAAGGAAGGGCACGTGTCACAACTAGAACACCTGTCAGAGTAGTAGTTGAGGAGCCACAAGTAGCTCCAGTTAGGGGACAGGCATCAAAGACACCTGTTGTTACCCCCGAACTTCAGGAGACTTTAGCACGGTTCTTGAACATGTTTTGTACATTAACTCAGGCGGGGTTGATTCCGATCGCACCAGCTACTTCATAGACTGGGGGAGGAACTCAGACTCACGCCGCTCATACTCCAGAGCAGCAAGTCCATATTGGTCAGGTTCCATGGATCATGGCGACTCAGCCTGTGGTCCCAGTTCAGCCTATGGTTAGGGCCGCATCATCTGAGGAAGAACAGCTTAGACTTGCAAGGTTCAAGAAGTCTGACCCTCCTACCTTCAGTGGTTTGGCTTCAGAGGGGGCACATGGTTTTCTAGAGGAGTTCCCCCGCATTCTCCACACTATGGGTATTGTGGAGACGAGTGGGGCTACTTTTACTATGTTCCAGCTTAGAGGAGCAGCTTATCAGTGGTGGCAAGCATAAGAGTTGGGTTGTCCGGCCGAGGCAGCTTCACTCACTTGGACTCAGTTCTCAGATATGTTCTTGAGGGAGTATGTTCCCCAAAGTCTCAGAAATGCATGGCGCACAGAGTTTGAGCAGTTGCGCCAGGGTTCTATGATCGTGTTAGAGTATGCGGTTCGGTTCAGTGATTTGGCTAGGCATGCACCAACCTTGGTTGCTACTGTTCGAGAGCGTGTTCATCGATCTATTGAGCAGCTCAACCCCAGTATCATAGTTGGCATGACCCAAGAGTTGGAGATGGATATTGCTTACCAGCAGGTAGTGGGGCCAGGAGAGAGAGGACATGCGGGGCCAGGAGAGAGAGGTCAGGTGAGGTCATAAGAGGGAGGACAGGGAGGCTAAGAGGCCTCGCAGACCGGAGAGATCTGTTTGTCCTTATTTTGGAGGCAGGGCACGGCATGGTAGAGGGTTTGTGGGTCAGCCAGTTTAGTTTGCACTTCAGGCTTCACACGGTGTTTCAGGCTCTTATGGGTCTCAGAGTAGCCGTACCGTACAATTGCCACAACCATGTCAGCAAAGAGGTTGGTTTGAGTGTAAAGATACCAGCCACATAGTGAGAGATTGTCCCAGACTCCGGACAGATGTGTCACATGTAACGACCTGGCTGGTCGTTTTGAGAGTAATAGCCCAGATCCCCTATTTACTGCTTTCCTCATATCTGTTTCAGCTTATGTGACTTGCAGGGAGGTTTTGTTTTGGTTTTTGGGGTGTATTGGGACACTTAGTCACTAAAACGGAAGCTTAAGTCTTAGGATTTTATCCGTAGTCAGAACTATGCGAAGACGACTGCAGAATGGAGTTTTGTCGGTTCCGTTAGCTCCGTTGGGTGATTTTGGACTTAGGGGCATGTCCGGATTGTGTTTTGGAGGTCTGTAGCTCATTTAGGCTTGAAATGGCAAATGTCGAATATTTTGAGATTTTGACCGGTAGTGGACTTTTTGATATCGGGATCGGAATCCAATTACAAAAGTTGGAGTAGGTCCGTAATAGTGAATATGACTTGTGTGCAAAATTTGAGGTCAATCGGACGTGGTTTGGTAGGTTTTGGCAACGGTTGTAGAAATTTAAAGTTTCAAGTTCATTAAGTTTGAATTGGAGGGTGATTCGTATTTTTAGCATTGTTTGATGTGATTTGAGGGCTCGACTAAGTTCGTATGGTGATTTAGGACATGTTGGTATATTTGGTTGAGGCCCCGGGGGCCTCGGGTGTGTTTCGTATGCTTAACTGATTGAATTTGGACTTAGGCAAATGGTTGAAGCTTCTGGTTTCTCTTATTTTCGCACCTGCGGTGGGGAAACCGCAGGTGCGGGATCTCACGTGTGCAAGGTTTATCGCAGAAGAGGAGTTGGGAAGTTTGGTCAGGGATCGCAGGTGCGAGGCAATTTTTCTGCATCTGCGTTGCCCGCAAATGCACCAAAGGAGCGCAGGTGCAAAGAGAGACCGTAGAAGCGGACAAGATTTCGCAGGTGTGCACTCGCAGGTGCAGCCCCTTCATCGCAGGTGCGGAGGCAGAGGGGAGTAAGTGGTTTGCGCAGAAGCGCTCATTTTTCCGCACAAGCGGACGCGCAGGTGCGGAAATGGCTGGGCAGAACCTACTTAAGCGAGACTTCGAGATTTTTGGCCATTTTCATCATTTTGAGCTCGGGTTTGGCTATTTCTTGAGAGCAATTTCGAGGGATTTCGTGAGGTAAGTCCCTTGTGCTTATTTTTTATCAATAATCTTACTTCCACATTTATTCTTCCATCTAGTTAGTGTGTATTTAAGGTGAAATTTGGGAGTTTGAGGCTAGGGATTTGAAGAGTTTGATTTTGGGATTTGAGTGGTCATTTGAGTTCGGATTTTGATAAATTTGGTATGGTTGGACTCGTGAGTGAATGGGCTTTCGGATTTTGTAATTTTTGTCTGATTCCCAGACGTGGGCTCGAGTCAATTTTTTAGGATGGATTTCGGAATTTTTGTTAAAGTCTTGATTTCATTAATTAGATTAGTCTATTATAGTTGTATTTATGATATTTGTGGCTAGAGTTTGGGCCATTCGGAGACGGATATTCGTCGAAAAGGCATTGTTACCGATTGATTGAGCTTGGTTCGGGGTAAGTGGCTTACCTAACCTTGTGGTGGGGGGGGGGAGGGGGAAAATACCCTTAGGATTTTATACTGTTGTGATATGTGAGCGTCGTGTACGTGAGGTGACGAGTACGTACACAGGCTATTTGTTGTAAAACCCGATTTATTATTCTGAGTAGCAACCTGTTTTTCCTAAAATTTGAGTTATATCGTTTAAATGAGTATTAGTCTGTTTTCATTCTTAATTGAGCTATTTCAATATGTGTAGTTATCCTGTTTAGTCTAATATCGCATGTCTACATGCTTTAACTGCTCATTTAAACTCTGTGAAGCATGCCTAGTTGATTTCCTGCTTTTCCTTGTTCTTTATGAGTAAAACTGTAGAAATCTTGCTGTTAACTATTGTATTTATCAGTTTGAGCTGTGTATTTACTTTTGAGACTACGAGGCGGTTCCTCAGGAGTTTTCCCTGCACATTTACTTTTAAGACTACGATGTGGTTCCTCAGGAGTTCTCCCTGCACATTTACTTTTGAGACTACGAGGAGGTTCCTTGGGAGTTCTCCCTGCATATTTACTTTTGAGACTACGAGGCAGTACCTCGAAAGTTTTGCATGTATATTTACTTTTGATAGTACGAGGCGGTACCTCATGAGTGCTCTCTGTATATTTATTTTGGGACTACGAGATGGTATCTCGGGAGATCCCCTGCGGTTTACCCCTATGTGTTGTACTGCTACCTTGTTGTGATTCCTTTTGTTAAATTTTAGTCTCTTATTATACTGTATATTCTCCTACCTTATTTATTATTTACCAGTGGGCCTGACCTGACCTCATCACTACTCGACCGAGGTTAGGCTTGGCACTTACTGGGTACTGTTGTGGTGTACTCATGCTACTCTTCTGCACATGTTGCTTGTGCAGATCCATGTGCTTCTTATCAGCCCCGCTATTAGATGAGAGTGCTTGCTGTTGTACGGAGACTTCAAGGTACATCAATCGCACCCGCAGACCTCGGAGTCCCCCTCTATTCTCTCCTATGTCATTTACCTTTTGTACTTCTTTTGTTAGACTCTAGTGTATAGAGATACTAGTTTTTTTATGTAGCTTGTGACTTATGATGTTCCGGGTTTTGAGAAGACTGTGCATTTATAGAGTATTGGTTATTGTACATATCGAGCAGCATTGTTACTAGTTATTTAGTTATCCACTATTGTTAGTTGCCAAGTTTTACTTTCGTTTTGTTATTTTTCGAAATTTGTTAGGCTTACCTAGTCGTAGAAACTAGGTGTCGTCACAACATTATACGGAGGGAGTTTGGGTCGTGACATCACAGCGAGGTATTTAGGCGAGTAGAGGGCACCCAAGAGGGGGAGGCCCGACCCGTTGATGTGTTTCACACAGTAGGTCTGAGGCCGCTGCGCCAGACGATGTCGTACAGGTACGGTTTCAATTTGTTATAGAGAAGCCTCATTCGTGTTGTGTTTCGGTTCTGATTATCGAGGTGAGACCTCCTATCATGCTCCATATAGGGCGAGTTTGTGATTTGTACACCACTCGCGTGTTTATCCCTGTTGGGAGATTTGATGGTGTTAGCCCATGTCTATCATTTTTTCTTTGTACACTATTAAGGACTAAGAGTCTAAAAGTGACTTTTTATTACTCACTACAGTAGGTTTTGATGTAATTTCGGGATAATTAATTACAATTTTAGGAATTGTAAGCCCTACCGGTATGAGTGTTCATTATGTATTGTGAAATTGTTTCACGAAATTTATTTAAAAAGAAGAAAGAAAAGAAATGGAAAATTTCAGTTGGCACAATGTGAAAAGTACTTGTGATTCAGAGTTGAGGGCGAGATCCTCACATTTTTATAAAATGTGAAATATTTAAATCAGGCTACAAGACACGGTGAAAGTTATATAAGGACGAGGTCCCTGTGATAAAAATTTATGTGTTTAAATTCTTCCTTTTGAAATTAATTTATACTATAGTACGAATAGGGAGTCATGACTGTTAGGCTTATTTGATAATTCTTGTATGTGTTTTTCTATGCATATTTAGCCATTTCGTGTTGTAATTATTGAGTTTTAGCCTACGAGATGAATGCCGGGTGGCGTTAAATGTGACTCGTTAATCCGGGTATATAATTATGAGGTCTTCATGCCTCGCGTGTTGTTGTCAGTGTTGTGAAAAATTTGAAACGAGGTTTTGAATAATGTGAGGTTAATTGGCGATGCTGGAATTAATTATGAACAACTATTATGACCAGAGATGTGGTTATGGGAATAGGTATGATGTGTGCGTAGGCACGAGTTGTTACAGCCGGTTGAGACTAATATCGTGTGTTGATGTGAAAATCATGTTTTTTGAATATGTTTGGAGTGTAAGAAATTGGTTTTAAAGTGTATAAATGTGTATAAAAGAAATAATCTCAACTGAGATGGTGCTGCCGGACCCATGTTAAATTTGCGGCGATGTGGGATCACCTGCGAGTTTGTGTGTAATAATACATTCAATAAATTGAAGTCCTCAGAATAACTCTTGGCACGTTCGAGGACGAACGTATGTTTTAAGAGGGGGAGAATATAACGACCCGACTTGTCATTTTAAGAATTAATGCCACGTTCAGCGACTTAAGGTCCCGAGCAATTCCATAATGTGTATTATGACTTGAGTGGGTGATCGAGTTTGATTTTCAAAAGATTCGGAATTTAATTGAAAGAACAATTCTCATTTTGAAGCTTAAATGAAAACAGTTGACCGGAGTTTGACTTTTGAGAAAACGACTATGGAATGGAATTTTGATGATTTCAATAGTTTCGTATGGTAATTTTGGACTTAGGCGTATGTCTAGAATTGGATTTGGAAGTCCGTAGGTCAATTCGATGCATTTTGGTAAAAGTTGGAAAGTTTGACCGGAAGTTGACTTTTTTTAATATCGGGGTCAAAATTCGATTCCGGAAATTGGAACAGGTACATTATATCATTTAGGACTCGTGTGCAAAATTTGGGGTTATTCCGGGTTGATTTGATAGGTTTCAGCATCGAATGTAGAATTTAAAATTCATTGGTTTTTATTAAGCTTGAATTGAAGTGTGTTCGTATTTCAGTGTTGTTTAATGTAAATTGAGGCATCGAATAAGTTCGCGTCATGTTATGGGACTTCGTAGTATACTTAGTTGGGGTCCCATGGGGTTCGGATGAGTTTTGGAAGAGTTTTTGGAAGAGTTTGGTGTTTTGAGCATAAACATGTAATGATCTAAAGGTCTATTTTTAGTTCTAGAGATCGAAAATCGATTTCGAGACTTTCGGGAGTTTGCTAATGAATTATAGGAATGATATGAAATGTTTGGTCTAATTTCATCAAGTCGTGATTGGGTTTTTAGCGCGAAACATGAGTTAATTGTTTAACGAGCGAAATTGGTATCGCATTGAGCAGATGAGCTCCTAATTGAGTTTTGATTGAAAGAGTAAGTTCGTATTATTATTTGACTCATAGGAATAAGAATCGTCGAATTCAGAGTTCGTATGATGGAGTTAGAGCCTTTTTAGTGAAACATAAACTGCTGGTGTAAACAGTTCTGGTGCGCACCTTTAGCGGCTAGATTTAGCACTTTTAGCGACGGGGGTTGGACTTTTAGTGACCATAATAGTGTTTTTATTGGGCAGAAACTTAAGGACCAAAAATGATCATTTTCTTTATTTCGTTTTGGATTTTTAGAGCACGGTTCTTGGGCGATTTTGAGGATTTCTTCAAGACTTCAACTTGGATAAGTGTCCTATATCCAAAAGTGATTATATTTCATAAATCCATAGTTATATTCATCATTTAATTTGGATTTAAATGGAAGAAATTGGGATTTTTGCAAAATCTTTCAAAAAACAGAAAATTTAGATTTGGAGGCCGAGTTGTTATCGAACTTTGATAAAATTGGTATGGATGAACTTGTATCAGAATGGGTGTTCGAATTTCGTAAAAATTCTTTCGGGTTTCGAGATGCGAACCCCGCGTTGACTTTGGTTGACTTTTTAAATGTGAAATTCGAAGTCGACGTTTTAGTATTCAGAATTATTTTCGATAAATTTAATGAAGTTATACAATTAATTTGGATATATTTGAGCTGTCCGGTGGTCAATTCAAGCAAGAAGGCGATTTTGGAATATCGGCCTAACTTCAAAAAGGTAAGTATCTTGCCTTACCTTGCGTGGGAGAATTACCCCTTAGGCATTGAGTCGTATGTGGATATTGTGTGATTGGAAGCCGTGTACGCGAGGTGGCGAGTACGAACTCGGGCTTATATGTGCAAATTTTATTGGTTTAAAGTCTTATGTATTTTTATTTATTAAATTGGATAATTATTGGCACTTAGTAAATCCTTGAATTGTCATGCCTCATTCCTTGTCTATCGAGTCTGTATTTTATATGATAATTTGGTATGATTGTCACTTGGATTTTTATGTGAATTTCGTGTGTTTGTTGATTTGATATTTTCTTGGAATTAAAATTCATTATGGATTCCTTATCTGCAAATAACTATTAAATAAGTTTAAATTGAGGCGTTAATATATTTATAAAAAAAAATTGGATTTAAGAAGGCGATGTTCCTTAATGAATTAATTTTCAGTTCATGTTGTTGAAATTGGTACTGAGTTATAAAGGATGTAAATCATATTGAGGCAAAGTGTTAAATTGTGAAATATTACTCCGTTGAGTTGTTCACTCCCGAATATTTTTGTTAAGATTTTGCGCACATTATTGTCGAGCCATGGGCTCCTTATTCAGGAAATTAATGTATTGCTGATTTCTGTGGCAAGTTGTAACATTTGAGCACTTGGTGTGCAATTTGTGATATTGGCACGTAATATTGTTGAGAGGTTTGTTTGGGTGTATGCACGAGGTTTATGCCATGCTATTGTAACTATTGATATATGCACATGTGGAATGACAAAGTGGGCTATATATATGGGTTTGCGCATGTGGCTAGGCAAGGTGGGAATATTATTATGCGCGTGTGGTGAGACAAGGCGGGCATTTACTTTATTATTGCGCACGTGGCGAGACAAGGTGGGCTATGTCGGGGATTGATTTGTGATGACTTGTGATGGCCTGGGGGCATTGTTGTTGAAATTTATTTATAATTTGGGACTACGAGGCGGTACCTCGAGAGTGCCCTTTTGTTGATATTTCTCTATGGCTGCACTTGCTTTTAGTGTAAATTTATGTGTTCTCCGTAATGTATTATTTGACTTAATATTAAGTATTTTGTATTTCTTGTAGTATTATGTTGGCTTTGGCTTTTTTCGTACGAGACTATGAAGATTTGTATTTTTGGTTTGTACTTATTTTTAATGATTGAGTTGTGTTAAATAAAAGCAATTACTATTATATTTTAATTTAATAAGTTTTATATCCAAATCAGTAGCTTATATGATGCTTTATTTTAATCGAAATGTCATTTTCTTCACTCAAACTATTTCAAAAATAAACTCAATTCTTTGTTGAATCCTTACTTGGTTTAAAACATTATAACCTTACTTTATTGAAAATAAATTGATCGTGCAGATTTTATGTATTGATATATTTGGCACGAGAGTTGTCCGTGAGGTTGTGATAATGATATGGGCACGAGGTGCCGTGAGAATATGAAAGGGGGCTGAGACCCGTATTTTATGATTTTTATATAAGGATTATTTATTTGAAGAAATATATTCGGAGGGTATTTATTCAAAAGAATTATATGTGAAAGATTTATATTTGAAGGACTAGTTTAATTGATTGTACTTGTATTTCTTATTCGTCTGAGTAATAATTATGGTGTTCTTGCTGTCTTGTTGTTTATATCACTAGTAGGTTATTGTTGCTATCGTTGCTATTTGTTCCCTATTATTTTTGTATATGCTATATTGCACACTTTATTTGACTAGTGAGTATCTTGACTGTACCTAGTCACTACTCCACTGAGGTTAATTTTGATACTTACTGGGTACCGACTGTGGTGTACTTATACTACACTTCTTCATATTTTTGTGCAGAGCCATGTAAATTGGAATCAGTTGATCGCTACCTAGTTGTACAGATCTTGTTGTGGAGACTCAAGGTAAACTTGTTGCTGCGTTCGCAGGCTTCGGAGTCACCTTCTGATATTGTTCTCGCATTGTTTTATCTCTACTTCAAAACAGTTGTATTTATAGGCTTTCTAGTAACTCAGTAGAGCTTATGACTTGTACTACTAATTTTAGGATTGTACGTATTGTATAGAGATTTCTACTTCGCATTTGTCAGTCGTTAATTAATATTATCATTATTTCAGTAAATATTAGGCTTACCTAGTCCTTAAGACTAGGTACCATCACGACATCCTACAAAGGGAGATTTGGGTCGTGAAAATAAGCGGAGTAGATGATCGATGGTGAACGAGCACCCATCGATTTTGTCCACAAAAAATCGGAGGAGAATCACGATCCTCCACAGTGATGGATGAATCTGGCCTAGGCACACGTTGTACCTTATGCAGAAGTCTAAAATGACCGAGTCTACCAAGCCCAATGTAAAGAGATAAGTGTAAATACTTAGATATCCCTCGACATGGGTGGTAATGGCTTCTTTAGGGTCGGGGACCACTATGTCTTTGTCGTCTCTGTTCCAGACTGTGGGGAGGACCACTTTGGTAATTGAGCAGATATATCTCGAGGCCTTCTGACACCGACCCTGTATAGAAGAAGGCTTCTCAACCTTAAAGTCGCTTGTGACCGAACAACCACCGGGAATGAACATCTTCAATGTGTCGAAGTAAGAATCGAGAGCTCATGTCGTTTCTCATCATTTACTCTCTGAGAAACGAGGGGACTATCTGTATACGGTTAAAATCGGACTCATCGTACACCCCTGCCTCCGACAAAACAAGCCAAGCTCGATTTATGATGACAGGAGACCGAAATCGGGGCAAGAGTCTCATCGGGTCATAGTTCAGAATCTGTCCTAGCCTTGAATGACTTTGAAGAAAGTGTCAGGCAATCAAGTACGACCAACGAAAGGCCGTTATTTCCTGGACCTGCCAGATATATCTCTCGTGCTAAGACCCGAACAGATCACTTACCACTGGAGCCATCAAGACCACGCCCTCGGATTCGATTCAAGCTCCAAGACCTCGAAAAAGCCTTACCAAACGGTTGCACACGACTAACAAATGGCCGTGATATCCGGGCCCGACCGGATATCACGGCATGGATCTCGGCCCATGTCTGCAGTAGATCAGGATTAACTAAAAAAAAAGATTTTTACCTTCTTTAGAATTGTACTAGGGATGAAACTCTCCTACTATTCAAAGGAGATGATTTTTATTCAAAGGCGACACTGTAGCACGCATTCCAAAGCAATATATTATTATTTTATCTGGTATTAGCTCTTTCTCTTGTTCATCAGTGTTGGCCATAATGAGCCTGGATCGAGGGCGAATACTTCATTAAGGCTGAAACTATCCTCCTTGTGTGGTTTGAATATATTTTATCTTTTTTTGTTTAATTTGACTTAATTTATCACTTGTATCAAATTGATCCGCATATTTTTAAAACCACTTACAAATTTAATTGTTATTCAATTTTGAGGATAAACAATAATCCTCATAAATTCTTTAAAATTAACATGGATAGCGTTAGTGACATACTTAAAAATGAGTCTAAAATCCAGTATTAATTAAATCCAGATAATCTATCAAATTTACGGACTAAAAGAGGGTAAAAGAGTGCAATGTAATTGAATATAGCTTTTACGTTTAGCTAATTTGTACCACAAAAAAAAAAGATAATAGAAATAAACAAATAAAGAGGAACATTTTTTGTCTAACAATAAACAACTTCAATTATTGGAACAGTGATAATGAATACTATTGATTGATTTATTGTAACGACCCGACTTGTCGTTTTGAGAATTAACGTTTCGTTAAGCGACTTAAGGTCTCAAGTAACTTCGTAATATGTATTATGACTTGTGTGTGCGGTCAAGTTTGGTTTTGGAAGGTTCAGAATTAAATTGAAAGAACAATCCTTATTTAAGAAGCTTAAAAGAAAAGTATTGACCGGGAGTAGACCTTGATGTATCGGTCTTGGACTTCGATTCCGAAAATTTGAATAGCTTCGTTATGTCATTTACGACTTGTGTGCAAAATTTGAGGTCATTCCGGATCGATTTGTTATGTTTCGGCACAAGACCTAACTTAGGACGAGAGTATCTACACATATATAAGTAGTTATGTGATGGAAAACTTATCAAATGAAAGATCTTTGAGTCTAGTTTCTAACGCTCCAAACCGTTCATCATTTGGACATTTCTACAATAAGTTATGACCAAATTACCAAATATTGGCAGAGGAGACTACGGATGCGAAGCATCCGGGGCCGCATCCGAAAGAAGGGCTGCCAGTGAAGTGCTGCCATAGCATCCGGGGCAGCATCCGAAACCCAGAAATCTGGGCCTATAGATACAATTTTGGGATTCATTTTTTTCACTTCACTTGGATGGATTTTGGAGCTCTTCTCCACTCACTCAAGACCACCAACTCCTCTCTTCTTCAAGATAAGCAATCCTAATTATCTTGGTATGAAATTCCATCATTTCTACACTAGTATTGATGATATTTATACATAAAATACTTAGATCTTCAAGAACTTTCCTCAAGAACTCAAAGGAGGGTTTTGTAAGATTTCTTCCAAAAGGTAATACTACACCCTTAGACTTACTTGTACGGATTTATTATGGGAATATGAGTATGAATTAAGTATTGGAACTCATGGTATGGTAATTGGAAGACATAAATTCCCAATTTAAATACCTAACCATGGTAGAGATTGAAAGGTGATTAATTGATATAGTTTTGTTGGTTGGGTGTAGATGAATAGTCACGCATGTGATGATTGAAGGTTATAAATTGTTGGTAAATGGTGGTAGTTGGATGAACTAATTCCATTGTCAAGAGATATAGAGATTTATGCACTCTAGGTGTTTGCCAAAATGCCTAAATGACCTAAAACCTGGAAATTTTACTAATATTGGTCTAATCGAATTATGCTGATGTAGATCAAAGTTGTAAGAGTAGTTGGAGGTTTTAATATCACTGAAGAGCTGAATCAAGAAAGCTTGGTTTGTAGCGATTTTTCCTGAAGGATTTCCAAGGAAATATTCATCTGGATTCGAGCCATTCGGAGTTGGATAATCGCGGAAAAAGGCTTACCAGTGGATTGAATTGCTTGAGGTAAGTATATTTCATAACCTTGAGTGGGAAAAATTCCCCTTAGGCATTGAGTCGTATGTAGAAATTCTGTGATTAAAAACCCTGTACGCGAGGTGACGAGTACGTACTTGGTTCATATGTGCAAATTATATCGGTTTAAATTCGTAGACACCCTTATGTATTAAATTGAAATTTTTTTAGAACATAGTAAATCCTTTATTTGTCATGTCGCGTTCTTTGTTTGTCGAGTTTGTATTTTATATGATAATTTGGGGTGATTTCCACTTAGATTTTATGTGAATTCCATGTGTTTGTTGATTTGATATTTCTTGGAATTAATTTCATTATGAATTTTTTATCTTCAAATAATTAATTAAATAAGCTTAAAAAGAGGCGTTAATATATTTATCACAAATTTGGATGAAAGAAGGTGTTGTCCTATGCCGAGTTACTTTTCCATCTCAGTTGTTGTTTTTGAGGTTTTATATACGTTGTGTGGAGCCTTGGGCTATTAGCTTTGAAATTAATTGATTTTTGTTGTATCTTTGGAGTTGGTTGTGGCAGGTGGTCAAATTATGATTTGAATTGTTGTATTGTGTTGTCGTTTAAACACTCTCCTTGATGTTATTTATGCTTCATACCTTGCTTGTTAATGATATACATGTGCTTGGTAAGGAAGAGTGTAAAGCACAAAGGGTGATGCCATGCCATTTGAGAGTGTAAAGCATGAAGGGTGATACTGTGCCATTTCAGTTACGCTATCATATGAGGAAAAGTATAAAGCACGAAGGGTGATGCCGTGCCATTCTTAATATACACGAAGGATAATGCCGTGCCATTTCATTTATATTATCATGTGAGGATTAGAGTAAAAGCACGAAGGGTGAAGTCGTGCTATTATTTTTATATTATCATATGTTCATGGCACAAAGGGTGTTTCCGTGCAGGCGAGGACAAGAGACATGCATTATATTGTGATATCTTTTTCGTTGTGTATACATTCATGCCTTTATCTTGAGTTGTTAGTGTGCACCTATATTTTCTATGTGACTTGTAGTTGTTGTTGCTTCCTGTGTGAGTCCCACTTTATTTGTTTTATTGTTATTGGTATTTCTCCCACCTAGTTAGTATTGTTATATGTATGTGCGGTGGGAAATAGATAAATGCACGAAGGGTGTTGTCGTGCCAATTGACTTGATCTACATATATATATCGTGTGAGAATGAGACAAGTGCACGCAAGTATGACCGTGCCATTCGATATGATATGTTGAATATATTTTTCACACCAGGAAAGTTAAATGAGGTGTCACATGGTGACTTTTACTTGAAAGAATTATATTCGAAAGGTATTTACTTGAAAGAATTATATTCGAAAGATATTTACTTGAAAGAATTATATTCGTAAGATATTTATTTGAAGGAAGTATATTAGGGCTATATTTAATTGTACGGATTACATTTTAAAGATTTTTATTTGAAAAACTTATAGATAAAAGATATATATTTTGAATTAATTGGTTGTACCTATATTTATTATTCGTTTGAGCAATATTTATGGTGTTCTTATTGCCGTATTGTTTATGTCACAAGTTGATTATTGTTGCCATCACTGCTATTTGTTTTCTATTATTTTTGTATCTTATTGAACAGGTTATTTGACTAGTGAGTGTCTTGACTGTACCTCGTCACTACTCCACCGAGGTTAGTCTTAATACTTACTGGGTATCGACTGTGGTGTACTCATACTACACTTCTGCACATTTTTGTGCAGAGCCAGGTATTAGAGATATCGGACTCGAGCAGAGTTAGTGTGTTGATCACAAAGATTCAAGGTAGAGCTGCTTGGTCGTCGTAGTCCCTTGGAATCTTTCCGTTATATTGTACTGTCAACGTTTATTCGAACAGTATTGTATATTTGATCCTTGAGATCATTCCATGTATTCAGTTAGAGTTCGTCACTCAGTATTATCAGTTTTGGGAGGTTGTTATATTTGTTTTTGCCTTTGGTTTCGTCACTTGCATTAAACTATATGTTTAACAAAAGTGGCTCGAAATGTAATTGTAATTGGCTTACCTAGTCTTAGAGAGTAAGTGCCATCACGGCGCCTGTGGTGGGATTTTGGGCCGTGAGAAGTTGGTATCAGAGCTCTAGGTTCATAGGTTCTACGAGTGACGAACGAGTTTGGTAGAGTCTTGCGAATCTGTACAGAGCCGTCTGTACTTATCTTCGAGAGGCTACTGAACTATTAGGAAATTTCCACTTCTTTCATTCATGTCGTGCGAAATTTGTTGATTTTGGAGTTTGAGCCTTGTATATCTATTATCTCACAGATGGTGAGGACATGTACTACCGAGTCAACTGGGCATACACCCGCCCATTTTGCTGGGTCCGCAAGAGGCCGTGGCTGAGGTAGAGGCCGAGGAAGGGCAGGTGCCGCAGATAGAGCACCTATTAGAGTAGCGGTTGCGGAGCCTCCAGTAGCTCCGGTTGGGAGACAAGTACCGAAAGCAAGGAGTTTGAGCCTTGTATATCTATTATCTCACAGATGGTGAGGACATGTACTACCGAGTCAACTGGGCATACACCCGCCCATTTTGCTGGGTCCGCAAGAGGCCGTGGCTGAGGTAGAGGCCGAGGAAGGGCAGGTGCCGCAGATAGAGCACCTATTAGAGTAGCGGTTGAGGAGCCTCCAGTAGCTCCGGTTGGGAGACAAGTACCGAAAGCAACTATTGCTACCCCCGGACTTCAAGAGACTTTAGCACAATTCCTGAACATGTTTGGTACATTAACTCAGGCATGATTGATCTCCGTTTCACCAAATATTTCACATATTGGGGGAGGAGCTCAGACTCCTACCGCCTGTACTCCAGAGCAACAGGTTTACATTGGTCAGGTTTCGAGTACAGTACCGGTACAACCTGTTATTCCGGTTCAACCAGAGGCATCAGAAGAAGAACAAAAGTGACTTGAGAGATTTAAGAGGTATAGTCCACAAACCTTCAGTGGCACAACTGCCGAGGATGCACAAGGATTTCTAGAAAAGTGTCACGGTATTCTCCGCACCATGGGTATTGTGGAAGTGAGTGGAGTTGCCTTTACTACATTGCAGTAGTCAGGAACAGCGTATCAGTAGTGGTAAGTTTATGAAGAAGGTAGACCAGTCGGTGCAATGCCACCAACTTGGGCTCAATTTTCGGAGATGTTTTTGAAAGAGTTTGTTCCCCGGACTCTCCAGTATGCATGGCACACAGAGTTTGAATGGTTGCACCAGGGAACCATGACGGTGTCAGAATATGCTATCCGGTTCAGTGAGTTAGCCCGTCATGCACCTATCTTGGTTCCTACAGTTAGAGAGCGAGTTCGCATATTCATCGAAGGGATCGATTATGATTTAATAATATGTATGGATCGAGAGTTGCAGACTGACATTCCATTTCAGCAAGTAGTAGAGATTGCCAGAATGTTAGAACGTGTTCGAAGTGAGGAAAAAAGAGACTTAGGAGACCAAAAGGTCTCGAAACTCTGGAGGATTCAGTGGATTCTACTCTATAGCTATGACTCATCATGGTGGAGGCCCGGGCAGTTGGTCAGCCTAGTCCGCAATTCAAAGTACTTGTAGTGCTCCAGTTAATACTTTTAGTGCACCACCGGCACGAGATTCTTACAGTAGTTATTCCGTTTATCCGGCACAAACTCAGTACGAGCAGTCGCGACCTCATAGGGGCTGTTATGAGTGTGGTGATACTAGGCACATCATGAGAGATTGTCCCGGACTTAGGAGAGGTGGATTTTATCAGAACACCCAGGCTACAGGCTCTATTCCAGTTACTACCCCATATGCGCAGCCAATTAGGGATGGAGGACATGCAGGTAGAGGGCGCCCTAGAGGGGGAGGCCCATCCCGTTGATAAATTTTCTATGGTATGGCTAAGGCCGCTACACCAGATAGCGTTGTTACTGGTATAATTTAATTCATAATAGAGGATCCATATTCTTAGTTTAATTCGGTTCTGAGTATCGAGGTGAGTCCTCCTATTATGCTCCACTTATGGGTGAGCTTGGTAATTATGTAACATACTTATGTGTTTACCCCTTCTGGGGAGATTTTATTGTTATAGCCGTGCCTATAATTCTGTTTTGTACATTATTGAGGGCTATGCGTCCAATAGTGACTTTTTGTTACTCATTACGGTGAATTTTAAGGTAATTTTGGGATAACTGATTTCAATTTTATGAATTATATGTCCTACCAGTATGGAGGTTTATTATGTGTTGTGAAATTCTTTCACGGAATTTATCAAAAAGAAGAAAGAAAAGATATGAAAGTTGGCACAATGTACAAAGTACTTGTGATTCAGAGTTGAAGATGGGATCCTCGCGGTTTAATGTGATTTGATATGTTTAACCTGGGCTACGTGCCGCGGTGGAAGTTATATCAGGATGAGATCCTTGTGGTTAAATTCATGTGTTTTAAATTCTCCCTTTGTGAAATTTAATTTGTACTATAGTACTAATATGGAGTCATGCCGGTTAGGCTTATTTGATATTTCTTTATGTGTTTCTATGCATATTTAGCCATATTCGTGCTGTAATTATTCAGTTTTAGCCTATGAGGTGAGTGCCCAGGTGGCGTTAAATATGACTCGTTAATCCGGGTAAATAATTATGAGGTTTTCATGCCTCGCGTGTTGCTGTCAGTATTGTGAAAAAATTTTGAAATGAGATTTTGGATAATGTGAGGTTAATTGACGATGCTGGAATTAATTATGAACAACTATTATGACCAGAGATGTGATTATGGAAATACATATGATGTGTGCGTAGGCACGAGTTGCTACAACCAGTTGAGACTAATACCGTGTGTTGATGTAAAAACCAGGTATTTTGAAAATGTTTGGAGTATAGGAAATTGGTGTTAAAGTGTATAAATGTGTATAAAAGAAATAATCTCAACTGAGATGGTATTGTCGGATCTATGTTAAATTTGCAGTGACGTAGAATCATCCGCGAGTATGTGTGTAAGAATGCAATCAGCAATTTAATGTCCTCGGAATAATTCTTGGCACGTTCGAGGACGAACGTATGTTTAAGAGGGGGAGAATCTAACGACTCGACTTGTCGTTTTGATAATTAACGTTCTGTTAAGTGACTTAAGGTCCCAAGCAACTTCGTAATATGTATTATGGCTTGCGTGTGCGGTCGAGTTTAGTTTTAGAAGGTTCAAAATTAAATTGGAAGAACAATCCTTATTTAAGAAGTTTAAAAGAAAAGTGTTGACCGGGTGTAGACCTTGATGTAACGGGCTTAGACTTCGATTCTGGAAATTTAAATAGCTTTATTATATCATTTACGACTTGTGTGCAAAATTTGAGGTTATTCCAGATCGATTTGTTATGTTTCGGCACAAGACCTAACTTAGGACGAGAGTATCTACATATATATAAGGAGTTATTTGATGGAAAACCTATCAAATGAAATATCTTTGAGTTTAGTTTCTAACGCTTCAAACCGTTCGTCATTTGGATATTTTTACAAGAAGTTATGACCAAATTACCAAAGGCTGGCAGAGGAGACTGTGGATGCGAAGCATCCGGGGCCGCATCCGAAAGAAGGGCTGGTAATGAAGTGCCGCCATAGCATCCGGGGCAGCATCCGAAACCCAGAAATCTGGGCCTATAGATACAATTTCGGGATTCATTTTCCCCACTTCATTTGGACGGATTTTGGAGCTCTTCTCCACTCACTCAAGACCACCACCCCATTATCTTGGTATGAAATTCCATTATTTCTATACTAGTATTGATGAAATCTACACATAAAATACTTAGATCTTCAAAAAATTTCTTCAAGAACTCAAAGGATGGTTTTACAAAATTTCTTCGAAAAAGGTAATCCTACACCCTTAGACTTACATGTACATGTACGGATTTATTATGAAAATATGAGTATGAATTAAGTATTGAAACTCATAGTATGGTGATTGAAAGCCATAAATTCCCAATTTAAATACATAACCATGGTAGAGATTGAAAGGTGATTAATTGATGTAATTTTGTTGGTTGGGTGTAGATGAATGGTCACGTATGTGATGATTGCAGGTTATATATTATTGGTAAATGGTGGTAGTTGGATGAACTAATTTCATGGTTAAGAGATGTAGAGATTTATGCACTCTAGGTGTTTGCTAAAATGCCTAAATGACCTAAAACTTGGAAATTTTACTAATATTGATCCAATCGAATTATGTTGATGTAGATAGAAGTTGTAAGAGTAGTTGGAGGTTTTAATATCACTAGAGAGCTGAATCTAGAAAGCTCAGCTTGTAGCGGTTTTTTCCAAAGGATTTTCAAAGAAATATTCATCTGGATTCGATCCATTCGGAGTTGGATAATCGCGAAAAAAGGCTTACCAGTGGATTGAGTTGCTTGAGGTAAGTATCTTGCATAACCTTAAGTGGGAAAAATTCCCCTTAGGCATTGAGTCGTATGTGAAAATTCCGTGATTGAAAATCCTATACGCGAGGTGACGAGTAAGTACTTGATTTATATGTGCAAATTATATCGGTTTAAATTCGTAGACAAAATATTTTAGAACATAGTAAATCCTTATTTGTCGAGTTTATATTTTATATGATAATTTGGGGTGAGTGCTACTTGGATTTTATGTGAATTCCGTATGTTTGTTGATTTGATATTTCTTGAAATTAATCTCATTATGAATTTTTCATCTACAAATAATTAATTAAATAAGCTTAAAAAGAGGCGTTAATATATTTATCAAAAATTTGGATTAAAGATGGTGTTGTCCTATGCTGAGTTACTTTTCCATCGTTGTTGTTGTTTTTGAGATTTTATATACGTTGTGTGGAGCCTTGGGCTATTTGCTTTGAAATTAATTGACTTTTATTGTATCTTTGGAGTTGGTTGTGGCAGGTGGGCAACTAGTGATATGAATTGTTATATTGTGTTGTCGTTTAAACACTCTCATTGATGTTATTTATGCGTCCTACCTTGCTTGTTAATGATATACATATGCTTGGTAAGGAAGAGTGTAAAGCACGAAGGGTGATGCCGTGTCATTTGAGAGTGTAAAGCACAAAGGGTGATGTCGTGCCATTTGAGAGTGTAAAGCACGAAGGGTGTTGCCGTGCCATTTCAGTTATGATATCATGTGAGGAAAAGTATAAAGCACGAAGGGTGATGCCATGTCATTCTTAATATGCATGAAGGATAATGCCGTGCCATTTCATTTATATTATCATGTGAGGGTGAGAGTAAAAGCACGAATGGTGATATCGTGCCATTATTTTTATATTATCATATGTTCATGGCACGAAGGGTGTTTTCGTGCAGGCGAGGACAAGAGACATACATTATATTGTGATATCGTTTTCGTTGTGTATACATTCATGCCTTTACCTTGAGTTGTTATTGTGCACCTATATTTTCTATGTGACTTGTAGTCGTTGTTGCTTCTTGTGTGCCTCCCACTTTATTTCTTTTATTATTATTGGCATTTCTCCCACCTAGTTGGCATTGTTATATGTATGCACGATGGGAAATAGATAAATGCACGAAGGGTGTTGTCGTGCCAATTCATTTGATCTACATATATATATCGGGTGAGAATGAGACTTGTGCACGCAAGTATTACCGTGTCATTCGATGTGATATGTTTAATATATTTCTCATACCAGAAAAGTTAAATAAGGTGTCACATGGTGACTTTTACTTGAAAGAATTATATTCGAAAGATATTTACTTGAAAGAATTATATTCGAAAGATATTTATTTGAAAGAATTATATTCGTAAGATATTTATTTGAAGGAATTATATTTTAAAGATTTTTATTTGAAAAACTTATAGATAAAAATGTATATTTTGAAGGACTTGATTAATTGGTTGTACTTGTCTTTATTTTTCGTTTGAGCAATATTTATGGTGTTCATGTTGCCTTGCTGTTTATATCACAAGTTGATTATTGTTGCCATCACTGCTATTTATTTTTTATTATTTTTGTATGCTATGTTGCACAAGTTATTTGACTAGTGAGTGTCTTGATTATACCTCGCCACTACTCCACTGAGGTTAGTCTTGATACTTACTGGGTACCGACTGTGATGTACTCATACTACACTTTTGTACATTTTTGTGCAAAGCCAGGTATTAGAGATATCAGACTCGGACAGAGTTAGTGTGTTGATCGCAAGGATTCAAAGTAGAGTTGGTTGGTCGTTGCAGTCCCTTGGAGTCTTTCTGTTATATTGTACTATCAACTCTTATTCGAACATTATTGTATATTCAATCCTTGAGATCATTCCATGTATTCAGTTAGAGTTCGTGACTCAGTATTACTAGTGTTGGGAGGTTGTTATATTTATTTTCACTTTTGGTTTCGTCACTTGTATTAAATTATATTATTTTTTAAAATGGCTCGCAATGTAATTGTAATCGACTTACCTAGTCTTAGAGACTAAGTGTCAATCATAACGTCTGTGGTAGAATTTTGGGTCGTGACATTTATCATCCGCAACTCGATCCATAATTCACCATCTTCTATTAATCTCAATCAATATACTTGAGAAAAAACGGATTAGATCCGTTGAAAGTTAGTCAACTCCTAATTTGAAATCATAGTTATGTAGCACTTGTATTTGTCTTCTTTAGAGAACCCCACCTAATCGACCGTTTCCAAGATGTATATGTTGAATTGTTAATCCGTAGATCTACTAGCTTCAGGGTCAGTTTGTTGCTATTGATAAACAAAAATAATTTTGCAATAAAAATTTAGTTTCACTTTATTTCTTTTTTGATTATTAATTTTGGGATAAATTATCACATGATTAAAAATAGTATTGGGATAACTTACACCTGTCAGATGATGAAATACTAATATCAAGATAAAACAGTAAAATTAAAAATTCCATAATTGATACGACATATCAAACAATCAATAAAAAAATAATATCAAGATAATTAATCGCAGCATAATTAATCCAAATACAACAACTCCCAACATAACTTGTATTCGACCAAACCATTTCAGCTAAACGGCTAAACAAAAAAGTATATATATGTACTAGTTTTACTATAGTAGATTGATGATTATTGCACTTGCCTACTACTTTAGTAGAGATGTGATGTTGATGGGCTCATGACTCGTTTCTTGTTGTTTCGAGGTGCAAAGACAGAGCCATTTTTTGAAGATTAAGGGTTTCAAATTTAATTTTTTTTATTTAAATTACTAAATTTTAAATTAATAATTTATAATATTTAATATATTTCTTAAGTCAAATATATGATTTTGACCAAAATTATTAGGTGTGACTGCCTCCTAACCTACTCTGGCTCCTTTGTCAAGGTGTTGAAAATAGTTTTAAATTATATAGTTCTGCGAGTGGCATAATTAAGAATGAGTTTAAAATTTATTTTTTTAATTAAATCCAGATAATTTTATCAAACTTACGGACTAAAGAGGGGTAAAAGAGTGCAACACGATAGATAGATCTTCAGCCGTTTATGTTAAGCTAATATTGTTGCTTGTGTTTTTAAGTAAAAAGTTATAGAAATAAATAAATGGAGAAGAATATATATTTTATTGGTTTAATACTCCAGTAAACAATTTCAATTGTTTGAAAAGTGAACATGAATAATATAGATTGGTTTATCATCCGCAACTAAATCTATATCTCACCTTCTTTTATATCTATATCTATATCTATATTATATTAAAATCACGAATGCCCTTAGCAAAATGTCGTTCGCCTTTTTTATCCTTTAGAAATAATTTCACACTCGATAAAACTGTAAAATCAAAAAACTTTCCTAATATTTAGGAGTTCTAAATATCATCTCCTAGTATGGATACAAAATATTAAAACAGTAAAAGAATACAAAAAAATAGGAGGAAAGTATCTTGTTGGTTTCCAACAAGGAAACTTCACGATTTGTTCAATATTTGTTTTCCTTGTCATTGTTTAATCATAAAGACCAAATTTGTCTCTTTATTTTCTTTCCATATGATTTATTGTTGTTTTTAAAATTTAAATCATAAGTACTTTTTAAGAAGCTTAGTCAAATTCGTTTATTCTATTCTAAAAAATTAATATGGCTTAGGTTTTGAAATAGTAATTGTTTTTGAAAAAAATAGTAATTATTAATTTGTGATAAAAAATTAATTACTGTAATTTAGTTTATAGAAAATAACTAAATTACCTCAATGCATATTCATGTTAAATAGATGAAAATGACTTTTATTTTTTGGTAAAAAAAAAACTAATATTATTACTAAGAAAGTTTATTACATAATATAAATTTACAAAATAGAAATTACTTACGAAATTCATCTTGTGGCTGATATGATTTTTTTAATAGTCTGTCACTAATTCTATCATTGAATAGGATTAGTGATAAATTTTTGTTATTTGACTATATAATTTATCCATCGCTAATTTTTTCTTCTTTTTGTAGTTGACTTATCTAGAATACATGGTACCTAGATGATTATTTTGATACGAATTAATATAAAAGAAGGGATTACATAATAGAACACTAAGCTTTCAAAATTATCTTGGTTGTTTTCATACTTAGCTAGGCTATCCGCTCCTTCTTTTGATTAAATAGGCTCAATATTTGTCATTTTCAAGATCTTATATTTTTTTTTAATTATTTTCAAGGGCTTACATTTTTATAATTTTATACGCATCGATAGAGGGTCACGCGCATTGCGCGTATCCTAAAACTAGTTAATCAAAAATGTAAGAAAAGAGGAATTTGTTTTTCACCATGTGAATACCTAATTTTTGTACTATTTTAATACCTCCTAAAGTCATTAGTGTTTTGTTGCTTTAATTATATTTTCCAATTTTTGTGTCTTTGATTGCATATTTCTATCATAAAAATACCAAAAAAATAGTTCTTTCTTTATATGTGCATTTTAAGAATTAACTAACTATTCAATTGGTGAATTAATCTAGTTAATTGATCATTTGAATAAGTTACTTAATTAATTTATTTATTTGTGTAAATTTAGTTTAATAAGTAGGATTAAGAAAGAAATTGGGCCAAATTTGAATAGAAAGTGGCCAAAAGTGCAAGATAAGGGGCTGCCTTTGAAAGGGTGCGGAACGACATAGTTTTGCCTCAAAACTACGTCGTTTCATTAAGTGACCCAAGATCAAATCTCACCCATTGATCACCCCTTGATCTAATGGTCCATATTTGATCTCGCAAGAGGTATTTAAAGCCTCAAAAATCTAAAAAATTTTCCCATTTCCCCATAACTCTTTCTCTCTTCTCTCTCTCTCCTTTCTCTCTTCTCTCCGCCGTCGCCGCCGCCGCCGGAAATCACCCACCGGCGGCGGACCACCTCCAAACACCTCCAAATTAACACCATATAATCTCCACAACCTCCTCTTCCCATATCTCCAAACCAATTCCTCCAAAAAAAACCCAAACTCCTTGAGTTTTAGATCTAAGAAACTTTAGCCGCCACTTTTTGGTCCAAATTCTTGAAGCTCCGGCCAACACCACCCTACAATACATACATGAATGGATAGAGCTCCACGAGACCTATCTTTTCCTACCCATTTCACCCCCAAAATCCCCGTCGCCGCCGGCCCGCTCCTCGCCGCCGCCACGGCTCCACCGCCTCACCACCGCCAAAATGCCCTGAACCCCTATTTTAGATATTTTTCGACTCAAAGACACTCATTTCTTTTGGCGAGATGCTGAAACGCATTTCGTTCTAGCATCTACCCGAAAGAAACATGCGTTTCGGAGTTGGGTGGTCGCCTTTTAGCATCTCCGGCGCCTTCTCGTGGCTCGAACGGCTTCAAGCATACTTGTTAGGTATAATCATCATCTCTTTAATTAATTTCTGATTTTTTTTTATTTATTTTTCTGTTTTGGTTATTTCTTGTTAATTAGAGTTTCAAGTTAGATTTATTTAATTAGCTATCTCTATTTAGTTTAGTGGTTTGTTAGATTCGTTATTGATTTAAACATGATCTTTAGTATATTAGTTAAATCGTTCACTTAGTTACTCGATTATTTAGTTGTTGTTAGTTGTTATCCGATTGTTAACGATGCTCGTTCTGTTTTGAGCATTAGTTTGTGAATTTAGTTGTTTGTTTAGTAATTAATTTGCACAAATCGAATTCATTCCCATCAAGTTGGTTTTAATACTTAGTTTAATCACGTTTTTAGTCTCGTCTATGCTTTGTCAGTTCATAGTTGTCCAAGTTTGATTTGTGTTGAGCAAGTAGTTTGTTATTGATGGTTAAAATCTGAAGTTTAGTTTATTTTATTACAAAATAGGGTAATAGTAGCTTACTTTTACTAGTAGGGTGGCTGAAAAGATATTTTTTCTCCTTGCTTCTGACACAGCAGATTTTCTGGTTGTCCTTTCACCTTTGGGACAGACCTTGAACAGTGTTTAGCGCACAAAGTCAGTCTTTTGGACAAATTTTTGGTGAACCAAAATCTGTCCAAAAATTTAACTTTATTTGCCTATTGAAAGTGCTGCTTTTCTCCTATAAAAGGGACTCTCTTACACTTAGAATGCAGAGGCCTACTCACTGAAAACGGGGATACTCTATTACACACTCTATCTTATACTGAGACACATCTTGGAGAGTTGCTTAAAGACATATATCTTTGAGAAAAATCAGCAGCTTAATACATATAACAAGCTGAAATTTTAAAGTTTTGTGAGGATTATTTGAGTGCAAAAACCTTGAGAAAAATAGAAAAATCCCTTAGGCAATTTGTGAAGTTGATAGCTACCAGTTTCAAGCATTTTTGTTGAGTTTTTTGGGTTGTCTTAACACTTGAGTTGCTGCTGTTTCTACTGTATTTGCTGTTGAGTTTTTTGTTGCTGCACTGCTGTATTTTATTATTCTACAAATCAAGTAACTTTCAAATTCTTATATTGCAGATTCTTGATGATAATAAGAAGGATTTGATCCCGGTTTGATTGATGGAATATATTAGATATGATTTTGTTTCAAGATGAATGTTATATTAGTGTTGTCATCATGTAAATCTGTTAAAGATTAGTTAAATTATCGTTTTCTTCTTTATATATGTGATTGCAATTGCATTATGTTAAGATTACTTAGTTTAAGGAAAAGATAAAAGACCCCACTTTTAACCATATTTGTTTAGTTTGGGCTCTTTTTTCGTGAGTTACTTTCATGGTTCATGTATAATTATCTAAGAAAGCCTTCTAGCTTCAAATGTTTTGATGCTTTGAATTATAGTCAACATAATGTTATACTTAATATAGTTCTTCTCTTTAGCATTGAAATATTACCGTTTTTTGTAGTTTTTATATTTAGTCGTGGTTTTTATGTTGTTAATGAGTGTAGTTTGATTAGTGCCATGTTGGTGTAGATGAGTAGAAATATTATGTTAGTCCTTAAGAAATAGTTGGTTAAGAAGATAAAAGATAATAATTAGCATGTAAGTTTCTTTTATGAAAAAATAATTTTTAGTTTGGACATCAATGTAAGAAGCAATTTGGGCTTAGAAGAATACTTGTTATTTTGTGTTGTCTTGGTCATCGAGGCTCTTAAGCGACATGGGCCAAATAAGCTAAAATTTGTAGGCCCAATGACAATAGAAAGTAAGATGGACATTTTCTTTAAAACCAATAAATTGTCTTTTGTTAAATAAAATAAGTGGCCCAATACCATGAAAGTTTAACATAAGCTTACCCGGGTTTAATGTCTTGCATTAGTGAGAAATTATTTTTAATAATAATATTTTTTTTCTTCAGTCGAACAAGTAATAAATAAAAAAGAAGCGCTTTTTAATTAATTTAAGCGATAGGCAATTTTAGGCACGTTTGAGATGTAGACCATGTGTTCATAAACGGTCCTTGTTTGATATTTTTTTTTAATAAAGTAGTCATGTGTGCATTCTCGCTCCTTGACTCTTCAATATTAATTGTATATAAACCACGTGTACCGACACGTTCTTTGTTTTAATACATATAATCAAATAAGGACTTTGTGTGCTTGCACGCTCCTAGGCCAAAATTACTAATTATTAAGCAGCACTAGACAATAGTAACTTAAGGCAAATAATACACACTTTATCCAAAAATAATTCAAGCCAAATTTTAGTCAATAAAAGCGACCGTGCTAGAACCACAGGATTCGGGGAATCCCTTACACCTTCTCCCCGGTTAACAGAATTCTTTACCCGGACTTTGTTTTCGCAGACCAATAATAATAGAGTCAAATCTTCCTTTGATTAGGGATTCAAATAAAAGGTGACTTGGAACACCAACAAAATCAATTCCAAGTGGCGACTCTATAAATAAAATAATCCCTACTCAATTTTATCACTTTAATTGAAAAAACCCTTTAATCCACATAATATCTTTTTAGGGTAGAAAAAGGAGTGTGACAGCTCCTAAACTTCAATAAAATGAATTCGCTAAGCAAAATAGGATTTATAATTGGAAAAGGTGTTGCGCCACTTAAACTCAAATTCACAATTTACACGTATGACAACATATCCAACAAATTTATTCCGTTTCGAGTAGGGTTGTGCATAATTTGGTAAAAAATACCGAATTATCATGCTGAAACCGAAAATTTTGGTATTCGGTATTCGATATTTTGGTATTCGGTATGGTATTTGGTTTAAGTTTAAAAACAAAAATTGGTATTAGGTATGGTATTTTAAAATGAAATACCGAAATACCGATACCGTACCGAAATATATATTATATTACACAATACATATTTTATTAATTATTACATAAATATAAGAAATCTAAAATTCTACTTTTCTTTATTCTCTAAGTTCATCAATTAACTCTAAGCAAGTAACAAGATATTTCTCTAAGTTTTCTCTCTCTAGGTTGGTATTTGCTGGTTTTGGACAAAAATTTTGTCAACAAATATTTTTAATTTTGTATTTTTGAGTACTTTAATTAAGAATATTATCGTCTATGACTCTATGCTCTAGTTAGTATTCAAATCGAATAAACCGAAGTTACCGAACCGAATAAACCGAAACCAAAAGGAGAAAAACCGAACCATACCAAATTTAATTAGGTACGGTATTGGTATAGCATTTTACGAAATTGAATACCGAAAATACCGAACCGAAATATCCAAATACCGTACTGTATCAACCGACGAATACCCCTAGTTTCGAGAATAATCTAATACAATTTCACCCGCAAAAATTGATGTATACATAGGGAAAGTCGTGTGCAAAAAATGCAGCGTCCTCTCCAAAGAGCAACTCTTCTCAAAATCTGATGTTGAGTTTTTTAGTTAGAAAATAATGTGAATGCGAAATTGAAGGGGGGAGGAAATGAAATTTTTAATTTTCATCTTTACAAAGGAATATTGTCTCATATCGGAGGAGAAAAAGATATTTGGGGGATTTATATACAATTATACTTCTTCTACTTCTTAAAAAATTGAGAAGAGGACAAGCCTCGTGTCGCCCGGCCTCTCCTTTGGCTTCGATTTTGCATTTGTCAAATGATTTGAATCTTTGGGACCAAATTTATTTGTTAATATTAATCGTAAATAACCATTTTTGTCATAGCCGTTTTATGCAAAAGACCATCCGGAAGAGTTGTACCTCCCCGTTTGAACTCAACCTGTTGGCTATAAATACCACACCATTCCCTAAATTCTCCTTACAAAAATTCTGAAATACTCTCCTTCTCTCTGCATTGTTTCCAACAATAAAAATTAAGTGTATGATTGTTGCCGCTATTTATGTTCGCTAAAATCCTAGGGTTTGAAGTACTGATATATCGGTATGTATATTCATTTATCCTGGGAGAAAATAATTCTAAACCTCGGGGTACTAATAGGGGATTAAGTTCCTTCATAAAACATTGTGAGTTTAGTGGGCTCGGAATAATTTCTGTTTCTTCTCTATTTCTGTTTTTTACTTGGTTTCTTTTTTCAAAATATATTTTCGAATACAGATTAATGACATATAATTCCTTGTGTAAGAATAATCGGATCATCACTTATTCCCTAAATAAATAGAATGACTAAAATTCAAAGAAAGGTTTGTTAAACATTATTAACAAAATAATATTGTTGAGATGAAGGCGACAATTGTTACCCTCATACTCGTTAAAACACTTCTCTAACGGTGAAAAAGAAGTGATACACAGAGAAAACATTGAAACAATTAATTAAATGAAAACTTACAAAAATATAAAAGCATAAATAAACATCATTATGCAACTATACGTGTTGGCCTTTCTTGAGAACTACAAATAAGAAATACCAAACCTTTCTTCATTTTTCTTGTGAAAGGATTTAATCAATTTTAGGCGTTCTTCGGTTTCACTAGCAATATAAACCTTCTTACGTCTTAGTACATGTGAGTCTAATATAATTTTTCAATTAATATGTATTTTTGTCTAATTTAATTGATGATTTTGTTCACGTACGTTTTCCATAATTTTTTGTAGTATTTTTTACAAATCAAACGATTTCGATTTTAATATCTCTAAAAAAGCTTTTGAAAAATCTTCAACACTGACGAAGCAATTAATATTTTACTCAACTTGCCTTGTCAAATTAATTGATCAACACAGAAAGGAAGTTATAATTGAATGATGTTATTTGCACTGGAGTACGGAAAACCTTTAAGTCCAACTCCATTAATTTTAAAAATTGTGATAACTTTTGGAATTTTCTTTTGAGTTTATCATTTTATATGTGAAATCAATAAGTTTTTATGAATGCACAAGATATACATAGACAGAGAGAATGAGATATACAAGTTACTACGGGAAATGTGCAGCCAATTAAATTCTAGATGTACATGAGCCAATAAAGAAAACGAAACGGGTTAAATCCTTCTTTCGTCAGAATCTCACGTAATACCGTTAATGCAATTTGTTGTCGAAGCTGCTGATGCCACTGATGCCCTCCTTAATAAATGAACTTCTGTATTTTTGTTTTGTTTAGAATAAGATGAGTAAATGAATATTTACTTTGTTTAGTTCTAACGTAGTACCAAAATTTTTGTTTTGTCTAATTAGTTCTAAAGTAGTATCAGTTGGAATGAATTTTGGTTTTGTTTAGTTATAAATTAGTATTAGTTGAAAATTTGAAATGCCACCTTACTCTTTGAAATGTTATCAATCTCTTTAATGTTATAAAATTAGAGTGGAAAAATTTACTGGTCATATAGCTGTAAATTGTGATTCATTTGTTCCCTATTGACCTATAAAAGATACTTGATAGTGAAATTGTAAATTATTGTGGGTTTGTTACTGATTGGAGGAGAAATTTAAGGAAATAATTTGTAATAAAATATGTGGTTTGCAGTTTGAGAAATATAATTCACTCAAAATCTCTAGGATTGGAAGCCATATTTATTTAGACCCCATAAATGCCTGGTAACATGCATTTCTCTCAAGTTAATAAGATCATAGTTATTTGTGTTAATATGCTATCTTGAATCTTGTTGTCAAAAATTTTATTAAAAAATATAAAGCATGAATAATTTAATTTAAAGTTCTAAAATATTATACAAAATTTTACTATTGAAAAATTTAAATAACTTTAAAACTTATTGTAGCTATACAACAACGTTGTTAAGTATTTTTAAAACATTTTTTAACGTTTTTTTTTTTTTAAATTCATATGGTTGGTTGGATAATAAGTATAGTCCAAATAAATGCAAATGTCTAGACGACTATCAGGGGTGGATCTAGGTTGAGTGATACACTGCTTCGTTAGAAATATTCAGTATATATAAGTAGGAAAATTTGCACAAATATACTGTCCAACACATCTTAAGTGCACTTACATACGTATATTTTTCAGTTTTCAGTTCTAAAGTAGTATCAGTTGGAATGAATTTTGGTTTTGTTTAGTTATAAAGTAGTATTAGTTGGAAATTTGTAATGCCACCCTACTCTTTGAAATGTTATCAATCTCTTTAATGTTATAAAATTAGAGTGGAAAAATTTACTGGTCATATAGCTGTAAATTGTGATTCATTTGTTCCCTATTGACCTATAAAAGATACTTGATAGTGAAATTATAAATTATTGTGGGTTTGTTACTGATTGGAGGAGAAAATTTAAGGAAATAATTTGTAATGAAATATGTGGTGTATTTTTCTCAATTGCGTTGGAGATTTGCAGTTTGAGAAATATAATTCACTCAAAATCTCTAGGATTGGAAGCCACATTTATTTAGACCCCATAAATGCTCGATAATATGCATTTCTCTCAAGTTAATAAAATCATAGTTATTTGTGTTAATATGCTATCTTCGATCTTGTTGTCAAAAATTTTATTAAAAAATATAAAGCATGAATAATTTAATTTAAAGTTCTAAAATACTAGACAAAATTTTACTATTGAAACTTTTAAACTTATTGTAGCTATACAATAACGTTGTTAAGTACTTTTAAAACATTTTTTAACGTTTTGTTTTTAAATTCATATGGTTGGTTGGATAATAAGTATAGTCCAAATAAATACAAATGTCTAGACGACTATCAGGGATGGATCTAGGTTGAGTGATACACTGCTTCGTTAGAAATATTCAGTATATATAAGTAGGAAAATTTGCACAAATATACTGTCCAACACATCTTAAGTGCACTTACATACGTATATTTTTCAGTTTTCAGTTCTAAAGTAGTATCAGTTGGAATGAATTTTGGTTTTGTTTAGTTATAAAGTAGTATTAGTTGGAAATTTGTAATGCCACCCTACTCTTTGAAATGTTATCAATCTCTTTAATGTTATAAAATTAGAGTGGAAAAATTTACTGGTCATATAGCTATAAATTGTGATTCATTTGTTCCCTATTGACCTATAAAAGATACTTGATAGTGAAATTATAAATTATTGTGGGTTTGTTACTGATTGGAGGAGAAAATTTAAGGAAATAATTTGTAATGAAATATGTGGTGTATTTTTCTCAATTGCGTTGGAGATTTGCAGTTTGAGAAATATAATTCACTCAAAGTCTCTAAGATTGGAAGCCACATTTATTTAGACCCCATAAATGCCTCGTAACATGCATTTCTCTCAAGTTAATAAGATCATAGTTATTTGTGTTAATATGCTATCTTGGATCTTGTTGTCAAAAATTTTATTAAAAAGTATAAACCATGAATAATTTAATTTAAAGTTCTAAAATATTAGACAAAATTTTACTATTGAAAAATTTAAATAACTTTAAAACTTATTGTAGCTATACAATAACGTTGTTAAGTACTTTTAAAATATTTTTTAACGTTTGTTTTTTAAATTCATATGGTTGGTTGGATAATAAGTATAGTCCAAATAAATGCAAATGTCTAGACGACTATCAGGGGTGGATCTAGGTTGAGTGATACACTGCTTCGTTAGAAATATTCAGTATATATAAGTAGGAAAATTTGCACAAATATACTGTCCAACACATCTTAAGTGCACTTACATACGTATATTTTTCAGTTTTCAGTTCTAAAGTAGTATCAGTTGGAATGAATTTTGGTTTTGTTTAGTTATAAAGTAGTATTAGTTGGAAATTTGTAATGCCACCCTACTCTTTGAAATGTTATCAATCTCTTTAATGTTATAAAATTAGAGTGGAAAAATTTACTGGTCATATAGCTGTAAATTGTGATTCATTTGTTCCCTATTGACCTATAAAAGATACTTGATAGTGAAATTATAAATTATTGTGGGTTTGTTACTGATTGGAGGAGAAAATTTAAGGAAATAATTTGTAATGAAATATGTGGTGTATTTTTCTCAATTGCGTTGGAGATTTGCAGTTTGAGAAATATAATTCACTCAAAATCTCTAGGATTGGAAGCCACATTTATTTAGACCCCATAAATGCTCGATAATATGCATTTCTCTCAAGTTAATAAAATCATAGTTATTTGTGTTAATATGCTATCTTCGATCTTGTTGTCAAAAATTTTATTAAAAAATATAAAGCATGAATAATTTAATTTAAAGTTCTAAAATACTAGACAAAATTTTACTATTGAAACTTTTAAACTTATTGTAGCTATACAATAACGTTGTTAAGTACTTTTAAAACATTTTTTAACGTTTTGTTTTTAAATTCATATGGTTGGTTGGATAATAAGTATAGTCCAAATAAATACAAATGTCTAGACGACTATCAGGGATGGATCTAGGTTGAGTGATACACTGCTTCGTTAGAAATATTCAGTATATATAAGTAGGAAAATTTGCACAAATATACTCTCCAACACATCTTAAGTGCACTTACATACGTATATTTTTCAGTTTTCAGTTCTAAAATAGTATCAGTTGGAATGAATTTTGGTTTTGTTTAGTTATAAAGTAGTATTAGTTGGAAATTTGTAATGCCACCCTACTCTTTGAAATGTTATCAATCTCTTTAATGTTATAAAATTAGAGTGGAAAAATTTACTGGTCATATAGCTATAAATTGTGATTCATTTGTTCCCTATTGACCTATAAAAGATACTTGATAGTGAAATTATAAATTATTGTGGGTTTGTTACTGATTGGAGGAGAAAATTTAAGGAAATAATTTGTAATGAAATATGTGGTGTATTTTTCTCAATTGCGTTGGAGATTTGCAGTTTGAGAAATATAATTCACTCAAAGTCTCTAAGATTGGAAGCCACATTTATTTAGACCCCATAAATGCCTCGTAACATGCATTTCTCTCAAGTTAATAAGATCATAGTTATTTGTGTTAATATGCTATCTTGGATCTTGTTGTCAAAAATTTTATTAAAAAGTATAAACCATGAATAATTTAATTTAAAGTTCTAAAATATTAGACAAAATTTTACTATTGAAAAATTTAAATAACTTTAAAACTTATTGTAGCTATACAATAACGTTGTTAAGTACTTTTAAAATATTTTTTAACGTTTGTTTTTTAAATTCATATGGTTGGTTGGATAATAAGTATAGTCCAAATAAATGCAAATGTCTAGACGACTATCAGGGGTGGATCTAGGTTGAGTGATACACTGCTTCGTTAGAAATATTCAGTATATATAAGTAGGAAAATTTGCACAAATATACTGTCCAACACATCTTAAGTGCACTTACATACGTATATTTTTCAGTTTTCATCCGCATATCCAATATCTTTTTGTAATAATATATATATATATATATATATATATATACACACACACACATTACTTTACAATATCATATACTTAATATAAATAATATATCAATCTTGCATAGATGTATATAATAACATTACATTATTAAATTTGTAATCTCTTTTATAAAATTCAAGAAAGAATCATGTAGCATTTTTTCACTGATTGAGGTCCCCAGGTCGAATCACCTCAATGGGCATTGTTCTGTTTTCCATTGTAACAAATGAATCTTAAAAGTTATAAGGAAAGTAAGATTTTTTGGCACATTAAACGATAGTTCTCTTTTGCAACACATAAAATTAACGGGTTGGATTAGAAGTAGCTGAATCTTAGAATATGAGTTGATATTTTAAAAAGATTTATACGTTAGTAAATTTGGAGAGAAAATAGTGGGTTGCCTATCATTTCGCCATCTTCCCGAATTTTGCCCACCGGTAAAAGAGACAAGTTTTGTTTTTACTATTTATCTTTCTTCCTTTCCGAATTCAGTTGATGAAATTATATTAGCTCTTTATTAATATGATTTTGTTGCAATATGATATGATCCAGAAATAATTGAGCTGATTCTTTTTAGTTGTTAATTCCAGTATTAGATGTAAAATCCAACTGTCAAGTTAGTTAGAAAGTAGTAGCACATGTGAGATTCCCAGAGTTAGTTATAACTAATTTTCCCTCCCTTTTTCTGTTTTTCTATTTCTGTTTTTCCCCAAAGTAGATATAAGACGTGCAGATCATTGTGATGTTTAGGGAATTGATTTTCCATCAATAATATCTTCTCTTCTTCTCTCTCTAAACATAGAACTCAGCTCGAGTACTGTAGAGATCTGTTCAAGAGCAATTCTGTGACCTTGCTCTTTAGGATTTCTCACTTCTTCTTTGAATTTTTCTTTAGCTGCTATCATTGGTATCAGAGCTCCCGATCCTTGGATCTATGGGAAGCGATAATGGGGGAAAATAACACCAGGATACAAGAGCTTCGAAGAGATCTCAATGGTCTTCGAGGATCTTTTGAAGGTATCACTGGAACAATGGAAGAACTACGAAGGAACATGGACGATAAGCTTGCGCAACCGATGGAGGACGAGACTGCAACTGCAAGAGATCGCCGGGAAGAAGAGTATCAGTTGCCTACTAGGAGGAATCAACTGGAATTTTCAAAATTTGATGGCAGTGGTTTACGCGATTGGTTGTATCAATGTGAGCAGTTCTTTGAAGTAGATGAAACCCAGAAGCATCAAAGGTGAAATTGGCTTCGTGTAGATTGGGAGGCAAGGCTCTTCAATGGCATCAAGTTTTCATGAAGACTAGACTGGCGAGGGAATGACCTAGTTGGGGAGAGTATGTGAGATGTTTGTACGCAAGGTTTGGTTCAGAATTATTTGATGATCCAATGGGAGATTTAAAGGATCTCAAGCAGGTAAACTCTGTACAAGATTATGTGGATTTGTTTGATGAATTGTTAACTAAAGTAGAATTAAATGAGGAGTATGTTGTTAGTTATTTTTTGAGAGGTCTTAAACCTGAGATAGGGTTGCCTGTAAAGATGTTTGCTCCTCGATCCTTACAGAAGGCAATCAGTTTAGTCAAAATCCAAGAACAAACACTCATAATCCAGAAACAAACCTCAAAAAGTACTCCAATTCTTTCCAATCCCAGACCAAACTAAAGATATCCCCCTGCTAACACCAGTTATTACAACAACCAGCCTTTTTCTAAACCAAACCTATCCATCCAAAAAGCCCAGAATTCTTTTACTGGAGCTGCTAAACCAATTTATAAAAACCCAAAGATTCTAAGTCCCAGTGAAATGGAGGATAAGAGGGCTAGAGGATTATGCTTTTATTGTGATGAAAAATATGTCCCTAGACATGTGTTTTCAAAAAGAAAACAATTATTCTCTATTGAGGTGGAGGATCGAGAAGGGGCAGGAGATGGGGGTGATGAGGGAGATGTAATGCTTGATCCCTCTGAATTCTTATGTATGGAAGGGGTAGAATTTGAGGTTGATAATGAAGGAGCCATCTTACCTCATGTTTCAGTCCATGCAATGACTGGTGCCCAAGATTTTAGAACAATGTTTAGAACCATGAGGGTTACAGGTTCAGTGAAGGGGAAAGCTATCAAAATCCTGATTGATACAGGTAGCACTAACAACTTTATGGACCTCAGCACTGCAAAGAGGTTAGGATTCTACTTAACTAATATCCATCATTTTGCTGTGTCAGTAGCTGATGGCAACAAATTGCACAACAACTTCATCTGCAAAGGTTTCCTTTGGAAGATGCAAGGGGCTCAGTTTATGTATGGCATGTTGACCTTACCTTTGGGTGGCTGCAATATGGTTCTAGGGGTGCAGTGGTTTATCACACTGGGAGATTTCTTATGAAATTTTAGGAAGTTAAAAATAGAGTTTACATATAGGGGACAAAAGGTTTCATTGAGGGGTATGCAACCTCCTGCTATGAAGTTGGTAGAACAAGGAAAGATGGATAAACTCTTAGCTAAACCTGCTGAGTTGTCTATGATGACAATGGGATTGTTTGCTACAAGCCTTGAACCTCCGGCTAGTTTCTGGAGATTGCAAGCTCAGATAGAGATAGTGGAGGATAAGTCAGGATTGCAGGAGGTGTTGCAGAAATATAGTGACGTGTTTGATGTTCCTAAGGGCTTACCACCACCTAGACAACATGATCACAGGATTGTATTGAAGGAAGGCACCTCCCCCGTCAACATTAGATCTTACAGGTACCCTGCTATACAGAAGGAGGAGAACGAAAAGATGATTGAAGAGTTGAAAACTGCTGGAGTAATAAGGAACAGTACAAGTCCTTACTATTCACCTATTGTTATGGTGAAGAAAAATGATGGAAGTTGGAGAATGTGTGTTGATTATAGGGAGCTTAACAGCCACACAGTCAAGGACAAATTTCCTATACCAGTCATTGAAGAGTTGTTAGATGAACTCTATGGTACTAGGTTTTTCTCTAAGTTGGATTTGAGGTCAGGCTACCATCAATTTAGGATGTGGGAACCTGACATTCCAAAAACTGCTTTTAGAACCCACCATGACCATTTTGAATTCTTGGTGATGCTTTTTGGATTAACCAATGCCCCATCTACTTTTCAGAGCTTGATGAACCAAATCTTCCTCCCTTATTTGAGGAAGGTTATTTTGGTTTTCTTTGACGATATATTGGTGTACAGCTCTTCTTGGGGTGATCACTTGATACACTTGGAGAAAACCTTTGAGGTTTTGAGAACTAACACACTATTTGTTAAACAAAGCAAATGTGCTTTTGGTAAAACTCAGGTAGATTATCTGGAGCATATAATCTCTGAACAAGGAGTTGCAATGGATGGGCAGAAGATAACAGCAGTACCCAGCTGGCCCCAACCTTCTTCTATCAAATCACTCAGGGGATTCCTAGGTCTTACTGGTTATTACAGACGTTTCATTAAAGGATATGGGGCTATTGCTAGGCCTTTAACTGATCTCTTAAAGAAGGAGAATTTTGCATGGAATAAGGTTGCAACTCAAGCATTTGAAGAACTGAAGAAATTGATGACTTCAGCTCCTGTCTTGGCATTGCCAGATTTCTCTAAGGAATTCATTGTAGAGACTGATGCTTCAGAAGATGGTATTGGTGCAGTACTTACTCAAGAAAGCAAATTTATAGCTTTCTTTAGCAAGGGATTATCTGAAAAGAACAAGGCCTTATCAGTATATGAGAGAGAGTTGTTGGCATTGGTGAGTGCAGTGCAAAAATAGAGGCCTTATTTGTTAGGCATGCATTTCACCATCAAGACTGATCATCATAGCCTCAAGTATTTGTTGGAGCAGAGGATAATAACACCCAGCCAACAAAAGTGGTTAGTCAAACTACTTGGATATGACTACACTATTACCTATAAGAAAGGGAAAGACAATATTGTTGCAGATGCTTTGTCAAGAAAAGAGGAACCAGCTCAACTCTGCAGTATCTCAGGAGTTCAGATGGATTTGTTAGAAGAAGTCAAGCAATCCTGGTTACAGGATCCTATTTTATAGGTGCTTATCCAGAAGTTGCAAAACTCTGCACCAACCAAACCATATTACAAATACTAGGCTGGCATTCTGAGCAGGAAAGAAAGAGTTATGGTAGGCCACAGTGAGGAGTTGAGAGGGAAACTGGTAGCTTATTACCACAAGAGTTCAATAGGAGGACATTCTGGCATTTCTGCTACTTTGAGCAGGCTCAAGCAAGATTTTTATTGGAAGAAAATGAAGCAAACAGTCTACACTTTTGTAAGAGAGTGTGACACCTGTCAAAGATGCAAAAATGAGAATGTAGCATACCCAGGTTTGCTACAACCATTACCTATTCCTGATAAGGTATGGCAAGATCTTTCCATGGACTTCATTGAGGGGTTACCAAAGGCCAAAGACAAGGAGGTGATTTTTGTGGTAGTTGACAGATTGAGTAAAGTTGCTCACTTCATGGCTTTAAAACACCCTTACACTGCATTAGAGGTGGCTAAGGTATTCATGGATAATATTTTTAAACTTCATGGTATGCCTAAATCTGTGGTGTCTGATAGAGATGTGGTTTTCACCAGCAAATTTTGGAAGGAGCTGTTTAAATTGCAGAAGGTGTCCCTGCTTACTTCTACTGCGTATCACCCTCAGACATATGGACAAACTGAGGTGATAAATCGATGTTTGGAATGTTATTTGAGATGCATGATAAGTGATAAACCTCAAGAATGGCCCCAGTAGTTATCCTTGGCAGAATAGTGGTACAACACTGCCTATCACTCAGTTATCAAGATGACACCTTATGAGGTTGTTTATGGTCAGAAACCACCCCCTCTTTTACCCTATATGCCACTCGATTCTCAATTGGAAGTGGTAGACAGAAGCCTACAAGCAAAGAAGGCCACATTGAGGACAGTCAAGTTCCACTTGTTGAGAGCTCAGAATAGAATGAAGTCCCAAGCAGATAAAGGTAGAACTGATAGGAACTATGAGGTAGGAGACTGGATTTATGTTAAACTGCAACCCTATAGACAGCTATCCTTGAAAAGTCATTCCTTTCAGAAGCTTTCAGCCAAGTTCTAACTTCTATGGCCCTTTCCAAATCATTCACAGGGTGGGTCCAGTAGCTTATACACTGGCTCTACCTGCTCACTCAAAGATCCATCCCACTTTCCACATATCTCAGCTTAAGAAGAAGCTTGGTTCTTATCCAGTCTCACCAGTTCTTCCTATTGTTCATGCTGAGCATGGTCATGTGTTACTCGAACCAGAAGCTATCTTGGATAGAAGGATGGCTCCCAAGAATGGCAAAGCTACGGCTCAGATTCTAGTGAAGTGGTTGAATGCAGCACCTGAAGATAGTACATGGGAAGATTGGCAGGACTTCCAGCTCAAGTTTCCAGCTTTTAATCCTTGAGGACAAGGATCGTTTGAAGGGGGGAATGTTGATATAATCCAGAAATAATTGAGCTGATTTTTTTTAGTTGCTAATTTCAGTATTAGATGTAAAATCCAGCTGTCAAGTTAGTTAGAAAGTAGTAGCACATGTGAGATTCCCAGAGTTAGTTATAACTAATTTTCCCTCCCTTTTTCTGTTTTTCCCCAAAGTAGATATAAGGCGTGCAGATCATTATGATGTTTAGGGAATTGATTTTCCATCAATAATATCTTCTCTTCTTCTCTCTCTAAACATAGAACTCAGCTCGAGTACCGTAGAGATATGTTCAAGAGCAACTATGTGACCTTGCTCTTTGGGATTTCTCACTTCTTTCTTTGAATTTTTCTTTAGCTGCTATCACAATAATTTCTTTATTATTCATTTATTTAAATATTAATATTGTTGCAAAATCTCGAATACACCAGTGGACGACTTAATAAGGATTGTGTTTAAATTGACTTTATCCATACATAATTCTAGCACAACCATTTCCAGACGTAGGAATCTGCACATTACTTATCCTTTAACGGTTTGCGAAAAAGAAATTCTCGAATTATACACGTAAATAAAATACGATTTGGCCTAGGGACATGAACAATTTCGACTTTTCAACGTAAAAAGTAGTGATAGTAATAGTAGTACCAAAGATAAATTTAATTATCTGTACGACTTGAAACGTGTAAAGTAAAATTGATAAGAAGACAGATACATGCCGAAAGGAACTACACGCAACTCGCGAAGGGTGAAAAAGGATTCATACAAATGTCAAAAACTAAGAAGTAAAAGTTGAGTGTCCAAACTCTGATAAGTCGCGTTACAGCAACTTGTTCAAGAGTTCCCGGGAAAAGGTAAAAAAATATTGTTGATAAAGCCTCATTTTTATATAACGGTTATTTACCGTAAAAGTCAAATTTTTCTCAAAATTAATTTTTTAAGTTATATTCTTTTATTTCTCTATAACAGTTTTTTTATTTATAACAATAAAATTTACATTTATAGCAGAATAATTTTATTGTAAAATTGTTCCTCTATAAAAATCATATAAAATCTCTGAGATTACTAATAACAGTTCTAAAAAAATATGCACATAATCTTCTTCCATTGAATAAAATTTCCATGAAACATATAATACATGAGATTTAAAGAATTTGGACACTTTCCTTAATCTATTGATGCTTTCTTGAAGTATTGTAAAGTAGCATCATTACAAGTATGGCTTTTATTATGCTTTTATATAGCTTTTTGGTACTGTTCCTTCTTGTCTTTATTTTCATTAATGTGGTGCTTATGCTTTCATGAGTCGAGTGTCTATTGGAAACAGCATCCCTATCTTCACAAGGTAGGGGTAAGGTCTGCGTACACACTACCCTCCCAGACCCCACAGTGTAGGATAATACTGAGTATGTTATTGTTGTCGTGCAAAATATCTATACATGTATTAATCTATTAAGAGAGTTCTAACAGGTTTTGGAAGACCGACCCTATTTATGTGGCATAATAAGGAGACTACTTGTTGTTAGGGGTGAAAGGCCAACCAAAAAAATTCTCGGCCTTCAAAAGTACAAAGAGTTTTTTCTCATACAGCTTGTGTTTTGAAGATATTCTCAACTACCTCCAAAAAGAATCTAGCGGGAGAAAATAAAAATTGCATAATTAATGCAATTTCTAGTTGGTCATATGAAAATAATAATAATAATAATAATAATAATGCTAATTTAACTAATTCGCGTTTGATTAAATAGTATTCACATTAACTTATGCGATAATATACATCTGTGTATATCGCAGTGCATATTAAACAAATGACAAAAAGGAATCTGATAGGTAACAAAATGAAAAAAGGAAAAGTTGCGTGGTTTTTACGCCAAGGGCATAACAGGCACCAACTATAAATAGCTGAAGAACCAATCAAATTTAGAGTCCTATAATTTTAAGCGAGAGAAGAGGAGAGTACAAGAGGGAGAAAAATGTCGCAAGCAGAGGAAGATAAGAAGCCAAGCGGCGATCAGGCTGCACATATCAATCTCAAAGTCAAAGGCCAGGTCTGTGCTTCCCTTCGATTAGGGTTTGGTTTTTACTTTTTGTGTTATAAGTAAAGTTTAGTGTTTATTTTGAGAATACTCATGTCGTATTGTCGCGTTGTTTATATGACTGCTTGATTTATTCGGTGTTCTATATAACTGCTTTTTTATATGATCACATGTTCAGCTGGTTTTTCTATTATTTTTTATTTTATTTTGGGATTGGGCTTCTTTTGTTTGTGAATTTGAACTAAGTCATTTGATTGAACCAAATTAACTGGAATCTAATAGAAAATTTGTGCCAAACTGAACGATTAAGCGCTTGTCTCATATTTTAGTCTCGGAATTTTGTGATTAGTACGAATGGATGTTATGATTAGTCTGGACTTAAAATCGTGCATTTGCAAAGAGTTGCTTAGCCTTATTTTGCAAACACAGTATATTCAATACTTTACCTATTGGTGTTTTGATGTGGAAAAGGCTGTTTTGATGTGGAAAAGGCCTTCCTCTGCGTCAAGATAAATAGTGTAGTTTTTATCAAGAAAAATAAGGAACAACTATTTTTTTTAGTAGTAGTTGTTTCATTTCCCATTGGTGCATTTGGTATAAAAGAGATGTTAGTATTACAAAAATGAATAGTTCACTATTACTTGTAAAAAAGTGGCTAGTTCCAGTAAGTTAGGTTGTTGTAGCTCTGTGTCTGGTTGGGTAGGTTAATAACTGATTGTTATCTCCATATAACATAATTATATATTCTGTTACAAAAAGGTGAAAATATAAAATATATTGGCTTTCTAGAGTAGCTGTTTTATGGGTAAGTTCAATCTTCTTCTTTTTTTTTCTTTTTTTTTT
>AWOL01S0021802.1:19786-53966 GCA_000715115.1 Nicotiana otophora | reverse complement strand
ATCCAACATTATTAATACATCATATTCAACTATTCTAATACATCCTGCCAAAGGATCGCTTAGGGTAATCATTGAGTAATACTCAACAGCATTTAACAAGTTTGATGGGACCGGGGACATGCCATACAAGTGCTCATTGTGTACCCTTACAAAAATCATTTACCGAGTGGGCTAGGGATCGAATTCAAAAACATTCTAAAGCTGAAATTTGGAATTTGGAATTGACTATATACAATTTCTTCTATTCAAATTAGAAGTGAGCAAAAAAGATCATTTTATCTTCTTGGTTTAGAATGGCAAAATAGGAGGTCCCTGAAGTAGAATAAAATTTCTTTGGTCTTTGCAATCTTTTCATTTTATCATTGAAAACAGCGATAAAATGAAACAAAATCACATAAGTAACCCGAGTCAAAGTGTCAAACACCCAATAGTTCAAGAAAATGATCTCTTATACCCCAGTAAAGTAATCTTCAGGTATGCTACAGAGATTGCTACTCCAGTTGTAAATATCCCCTTTACTGTTTGATCGCGAATGGAATTTTACCAAAAACTGGCAACATGTTCTCATTTCCCCCCCTTTTTACCTTTGTCGATTTTGTGCTTCATCCTCTTACATTCCATTCAAGGTAGCTACTTTGATCAAGAATATGGTAAGCAGGTACTGAGCTCAGCAATAGAAGATAATGATTGGTTAGTATCCATACGAAGGAAAATTCATGAATACCCAGAACTCAGATTCCAAGAATATAACACCAGTGCTCTCATTCGTACTGAACTCGATAAACTTGGCATTTATTACAAATACCCTTTTGCCAAAACTGGTCTTGTTGCTCAAATTGGCACCGGTTCTCCTCCTGTTGTTGCTTTACGAGCTGATATGGATGCCCTTCCTCTCCAGGTTCGTCCCAAATCCTTAGCCACCTTCTTATTCTACACACGATTTTTTCTTTTTACTATCAATCAATTATACCTCAATCGTGAATCTTAAGAAAGCCACGGAGATTCAATATATTGTGTATATACATAAGAAAAAAAATTTGACCTATTTACCCAGTGTACTTTTCGGCCCAAAAGGTGTCAGTTGACTCCCCTTGGACAAGGTTGCTCTGCCCCTAGTTATATGAATCTTCTTGTATCTAATTGAGAGGATTCAATATAGTTAAATTATTTATACACTGGTTATCAACCTAGCACAATCCTCCAACTTTATTTGAATTTGCAACTGGCTATGCTTTGTGAAGCTTAAATAGGTGGAGTTAGCATGAAAGATTCTTAATAGTGTGCATATTTAGTTATGGAATGTCTCTTACATTATTCTCGAGTGAATATAACCATAGGAGCTTGTTGAATGGGAGCATAAGAGCAAAGTTGCTGGCAAAATGCATGGATGTGGACATGATGCCCACACAACGATGCTTCTTGGCGCTGCTAAGCTGCTGAATGAGCGGAAGGACAAACTTAATGTAAGTTTGTTAACTTTACCCATTTCACTAATGCTGATTCATTTGGAATGTAATTTGTGCTTGTGCGATTCTGCAACAAACTTTTAGTAGACTCAGCTATGAATATTCATGAAGAAATGAATGACGGGCTCTTTCTTTCACTGTTAACCCCAAGAAGTTTCAACATGCTGAAACTTTCCGCCGGCCGGCCAAAGAGAATCAACTAGTTTAGTTCTGCTCGACAAAACAGAAAGTATCATAGTACGGGGCTCAAGCTTAGATAGAAGAGTCCAATGAGTCCACTAGTCCATCAATGGAAATTCGATAGAAAGCTCAAGTGAGAAAGTCACATCCATTGAATAAGATCGGCTCAAGGCGAGAGCTCAAAATTAGGCGAGGGATCGACGCCCCACAGAGAACCCAACCTTTTCAAGTAGGGCCGGAAAGAAATCAATTGAACCAGACAAAGAAGATAAAAAAAGAAAAGTATAGTGGCTGACTGTTCCAAATTTCACCTATACCTTTCTTTGAGATTTAAACAAAAAAATTTTCTTTTCTTATGAAATGTTTATTATTCGTTGATAGATCTAAAGCTTATGCCGTTGAAGCTGACAAGCTCATAGAGGAAGAGTACTCGCGCTACCGCGCTACGACTTACGTAGTTGATCTGTCAACTTAGTTGAAAAGCATCCTAGAGATTGATTGGCTTCTCCAGTACTAGGCTTTTTACTTTCTTGTAGTTCTTCTCTTTACATCTACCTCCAAAACAAACAAAAAGGACGACGAAATTGCTATATCTATATATAGAAAGATGTGGACCGGAGAGTTTGGATTGAGGTCACTATGCTTGACATATCGTAGTTGGACAAAAGATTTTTTGCACAATGTTGACCAATGACTAGATTGTCTTTTTCTCAGAAGTACTACTATTAGTTTTGAGCTATCGGATCATTTTATCCGTTGTGCTTTGACTTCTTATCTAGGTTTGCATGTACACTTGGCCTTTGGAGCTTATTCTAAAAGGGGGTATTTCTTAAACATAGAGGACTGTGAGAAGATAGATGATAACATTCTTTAATAGAGGGGGGGTATTATGTGTACTTTGTCGAGATAATGAAAGAACAAACTCGAAAGGAATAGACCAAAAAGGATATCTTTTTGCTTTTTTATCAGATTTAGTTCATTTGTTCACATGTATTTCTCTTGTTTGAGAAAATAATTGAGAACATTAAACAAGAGCTTCTTATATGTTCATCTAAGACAGGTAAAGAAAAATTAAATACTTCCTTACAAGATCTTGTCAGTCAATAGAACTTACAACTTTTTTGAGCCATCTCAATGTTTGTACAAGATAACTAACAACGGTGGTGAACAGCTCAGTCCTTCCTTACACAATTGTCTCTGCACTTTTCTTTGATAAGTAAAAGGTTTTATTATTCAACTAGTACCAAGATGGTACAGAAAACAAAGTACAAGGCTTCAGTATAACTTTTTCACCAATGTAGTTACATCTTTCCCCCTAGTAAGTAAACAAAATAAACCAGAACCAAGATGGAACAGAAAACAAAGTACAAGGCTTCAGTATAACCTTTTCACCAACATAGTTACATATTTCCCCCTAGTAAGTAAAAAAAAAACCAGATATTGATCCATCCTATCTAGGGTATTACTATAACACCACAAATACAAGTTCTTAATACATTTGTTTTTTACTCTAGATATTTGCAATCTCTTCCCTTCGAAGCATCCTTGATTCTCTCTAGCCATAAAGTCCATAGAATGCAATTAGGGATGGTTTTCCAGGTTTGCTGTAAATTCCTTTTGACTCTTTGAGACTGCCACATTATCAACGTATCACTGATCTTATGTGGTAACACCAGGGTTATGCCCATGATGTTAAGAAACAATTCCCAACATTGCCTTGAGAATATACAGTGCAAGAACAAATGCTCAACAGTTTCCTGCTCTGAGTTACAGAAGTAACATCTTCTGCATAATGAAAAGCCCCTTCTCTGCAATTTATTTTGAGTTATACAGTGCAAGAACAAATGCTCAACAGTTTCCTGCTCTGAGTTACAGAAGTAACATCTTCTGCATAATGAAAAGCCCCTTCTCTGCAATTTATTTTGAGTTATACAGTGCAAGAACAAATGCTCAACAGTTTCCTGCTCTGAGTTACAGAAGTAACATCTTCTGCATAATGAAAAGCCCCTTCTCTGCAATTTATTTTGAGTTATACAGTGCAAGAACAAATGCTCAACAGTTTCCTGCTCTGAGTTACAGAAGTAACATCTTCTGCATAATGAAAAGCCCCTTCTCTGCAATTTATTTTGAGTTATACAGTGCAAGAACAAATGCTCAACAGTTTCCTGCTCTGAGTTACAGAAGTAACATCTTCTGCATAATGAAAAGCCTCTTCTCTGCAATTTATTTTGAGTTAGACAAGCACTCCTACCTGCTATCCATCCAAAATAGGCTGCTTTCACCGGTACTTTTGTTTTCCAGATCACTTCCCAAGGCCAATTAGGATTCCTTGACTATTTTGCTGCAGCAACATCTTTTAGCAATTGTTTCACTGAAAGTAACTTATCCCTGCTATTGATCCAAATCAGCCTTGTGAGAAATAATACACCGAAAATTATATTATCGATTACTTTAACTATAATACAAGTACCCCTATTTATAACAATACACAATACCTACACTACTCCTATTCCATGTAGGACTATGCTTATTTACACAACAACTAACTAACTAACACTCTCCCTCAAGCCGGTGCGTACAAATCATATGTACCGAGCTTGTTACATATATAACTAATACGAGGACCAGTGAGGGAATTAGTGAAAATATCTGCAAGCTGATCATTCGACTTCACAAACTTTGTAGCAATATCTCCTGAGAGTATCTTTTCTCTGACGAAGTGAGAGTCAATCTCAATGTGTTTAGTTCTCTCATGGAACATCGGATTTGATGCAATATGAAGGGCAGCTTGATTGTCACACACAAGTTCTATCTGGCTGATTTCACCAAATTTCAACTTCTTGAGCAACTGCTTGATCCAAACTAACTTATATGTTGACATAGCCATTGCTCGATATTCTGCTTCTGCACTGGACCGAGCAACTACATTCTGTTTCTTGCTCTTCCAAGACACCAAATTGCCTCCTACTAAAACACAATATCCAGACGTAGAATGTCTATCAAAAGGTGATCCTACCCAATCAGCATCTGAATATCCAACGATCTGCTCATGGCATCGATCATCAAACAATAATCCTTTGCCCGGAGCCAACTTTATATACCGAAGAATGTGGACAACTGCATCCCAATGACTATCACAGGGAGAATCCATAAACTGACTTACAACACTCACAGGAAAGGAAATATCAGGTCTAGTCACTGTGAGATAATTTAATTTACCAACCAGCCGCCTATATCTTGCAGGATCACTAAGCGGCCCCCCCCGTCCTGGCAGAAGTTTTGAATTCGGATCCATTGGAGTGTTAACAGGTCTACAACTTGTCATTCCTGTCTCCTCAAAAATGTCTAGGGCATACTTCCGTTGTGAGATCACAATACCTGAGCTAGACTGAGCGACCTCAATACCCAGAAAATACTTTAATTTGCCCAGATCCTTAGTCTGAAAGTGTTGAAAGAGATGTTGTTTCAACTTAGTAATATCATCCTGATCATAGCCGGTAATAACAATATCGTCAACATAGACCACCAGATAAATACAAAGAATTGAAGTAGAATGCCGATAAAACACAGAGTGATCAGCTTCACTACGAGTCATGCCAAACTCTTGGATAACTATGCTGAACTTACCAAACCAGGCTCAAGGAGACTGCTTTAGACCATAAAGTGACCGACGCAAGCGGCATACAAGGCCACGAGACTCCCCTGAGCAACAAAACCAGGTGGTTGCTCCATATAAACTTCATCCTCAAGGTCACAGTGAAGAAAAGCATGCTTAATGTCCAGTTGATAGAGAGGCCAATGGCGAACAACAACCATGGATAGAAAAAGACGGACTGATGCTATTTTAGCCACGGGAGAGAAAGTATCACTGTAATTGAGCCTAAATATCTGAGTATATCCTTTGGCAACAAGCCGGGCCTTAAGTCGATCAACCTGGCCATCCGGACCAACTTTGACTGCATAAACCCAACTACAATCAACAGTAGATTTACCTTAAGGAAGAGGAACAAACTCCCAAGTACCACTCGTATGTAAAGCAGACATCTCGTCAATCATAGCATGTCGCCATCCTGGATGAGACAATGTTTCACCTGTAGACTTAGAATGGAAACAAAGGACAAAGAAGATATAAAAGCATAATGGGGTGATGGCAGACGATGATAATTTAAATCGACATAATGGGGATTAGGATTAAGTGTGGTCCGTATACCTTTCCGAAGTGCAATCGGTGTACTAGAAAAAGACAAGTCCGCAGTAGGAGCAGGGTCAGGTGCAGGACGTGAATCAGCTAGGCCTAATGCTGGGTGCGGGCGACTATGATAAGTCAAGAGTGGTGTTCATGTGGCTGGGGATCTAGGAGGAGCAACACTAGACTGCTCAACGGTTGGAATGAGTAAGACTTCTGTGGCGGAAAGTGAAGGAGGAGCTATAGTAAACTCCTCAAAGGTCGGTATAGGTAAGACCTCAGATATATCAAGGTGGTCAGAAAAGGTAAAGAAAGGTTTAGACTCAAAAAAAATGTGACGTCAGCTGACATAAGGTACGTATGAAGATCAGGTGAGTAACAACGATATTCTGAACACGAGAATAACCAAGGAAGACACACTTGAGAGCATGAAGAGCTAACTTATCTTTCCCAGGGGCCAAGTTATGAACTAAACATGTGCTCCCAAAAACACGAGGGGAAAANGGGGAAGAGAGTATAAGGGTGACTGGGGAAACAATACTGAATATGGAATCTGATTCTGGATGGGAGATGAAGGCATCCATTAATCAAATAACAAGCTGTGAGAACTGCATCGCCCAAGAAACGCAACAGAATATGAGATTCAGTGAGAAGTGTGCGAGCAGTCTCAATGAGGTGCCTATTCTTTCTCTCTGCAACCCCATTTTGCTGAGGTGTATAAGGACAAGAGGTCTAATGAATAATTCCTTGAGAAGTCATAAACTGTTGAAACTGAAAGGATAAATATTCTAAGGCATTATCACTGCGAAAAGTGCGAATAGAAACACCAAATTAATTTTTGATTTCAGCACAAAAATTCTGGAATATAGAAAACAACTCAGAACGATCTTTCATTAAGAAAATCCAAGTGCATCTTGAATAATCATCAATAAAACTAACAAAATAACGAAATCCCAAGGTTGAACTGACTCTACTAGGACCCCATATATCAGAATGAACTAAAGAAAAAACAAACTCTGCATGACTCCCAACACTACGAGGAAAGGAGGCTCGGGTATGTTTCCCGAGCTGACACGACTCACAATCTAATGTAGATAAACTAGACAAACTAGGCACCATCTTTTGAAGCTTGGATAAATTCGGATGTCCTAAACGTCTGTGAATTAGGTCTGGAGAATCTGTAACTATACATGCCTTGGAGGGATTGAGTGAGCTAAGGTAGTAAAGGCCTTCTGATTCACGCCCTGTGCCAATCGTCTGTCCCGTACTGCGGTCCTGCATAATAAAAGAATTATCAATAAAGTATATACCACAATGGATGGCACGAGTAAAATGACTAACAGATGCAAGATTAAAAGAACAACCAAGGACATAAAGAACGGAATCTAGAGTGACAGAAGATAGGGAATTAGCTTGTCCAACTGCTTTTGCTTTAGTTTGAAATCCATTGGCTAAAGTAACAGTGGGAAGAGACGGTGAATATACAATATTTGACAAAAGTGATTTATTACCAGAGATATGATCAGAAGCGCCTAAGTCCATGACCCATGGTCCAAGAGTACTGGATTGGGAAACACAAGCAAAAGAATTACCAGCAACAGAAGTATCAGTCTGAGCAACAGAGGCTACTTATGGAGATGTCTGCTTACTTGCTCGCTACTGAAGGAACTCATTATATTCCCCTTTAGATAAAGAAAATCCTTGGTTACCTGTATTCTCGGTCTGAGCAACATAAGCATTTTTGGGTGGTCGACCTCCTCCTCGTCAGTGTTTTGGATAGCGTGCGGCGATAAGTAGCGACGAGAGCCCGCTTCACTGAGGTGAAAGGCGCGCAGCGAAGTGCTCGCCTTTTTGATGTGAAGCGATAATTTATACAAAAACATAAAATATTATATACATATAACTAAAAACTCAATAACAATAATATATTAATAATAAGAAGAAAACCAGAGCAAAAAAAAAAGGCTACTGCCTCTGGAAAACAGCAAAGAAAGAAGAAGAAAAATGAAGAAACTAACAGCAAAGAAAGAAGAAGAAAAACAGAGCAAAAAAAAAAGGCTACTGCCTCTGGAAATCAGCAAAGAAAGAAGAAGAAAAATGAAGAAAGAAAGAAGAAAGAGCTGATCATTGAATGATTGAAGAAAGAAGAAAGAAGAAGAAAAAGAAAAAAGAAGAAGTCGCTGCTGAAATAAAGGAAGAAGAAAGTAGAAGAAAAAAGGAGAAGAAGAAGAAAAGAAAAGAAAGTAACATACCTGGTGATGATGGCTGATGATGGAAGAAGAAGAAGAAGATCGAAGGTCGCTGAAGGAGAAGAAGGTCGCTGCTCGTCGCTGAAGGAGAAAAGTGAAACCCAAGCCCTAATTTTGTGTTTTAATATTAATGCTGCCTTTTCTTCCGTTTTATTCAAAAGGCGACCCCTCGCAGCGCCTCTCGCCTCGCAGCGCCTCTCGCTACACATGCAGAGGCGCTCGCCTTTTCTTCCTCGCAACGCAACAGACCAAAATAGCGATGATGTCTTGCCTCACGTCGCTACACGCTATTAGCGCTGTAGCGCTCGCTATTTACAACACTGCTCCTCGTCTATTCTCTATAGTTTGAGATGCCCGATTTTTCACTGTCTGGGATGCGAGAACAGAGGAGTCAAATGTCTGTGATAAGATCACTGGTGACTTGGTGCTGCTACAAGGCTAAGTAATCGAGAGAATAATTCATCAACTGTAGGGACAGTCGGACTAGCCAAAATCTGGTCACGTACTGAATCAAGGTAATTAGGAAGTTTAGCGAGTGTAAGAACTAGAAACATCTTCTGTCGTTGCCTCTTGTTGCTTTTCAATACTAGCAGAAACTGGCATCAGCTTCTCAAATTCTTCCATGACTGCTTATACTTGTCCCAAGTAAGTAGACATATCCGATTCCTATTTCTTCAAGCTTGTCATTCGCGATATCACATCATAGAAACGAGATATGTCATTAGTGTATAAACTACGGCCGCACACTTGCTTTCGAGGCCGCGTAATTCTGATCGCGATCCGCGCTTCTTCACATCTGGACCTGGGTTGAACCTTGTTTCGCGGACCGCGTAATTTCCACCGCGTCCGCATGAGAGACTTCCGCGGCCGCGTAACTTTGACGTGGACCGCCCTTCTCATTTTTGCTTGAATTAAGCACTCTCTGAACCTTAGCAACCGCGGTCTGCGGAATTCCCATCGTGGCCGTGCTGGTACTTTCGCGGCTGCATCTTCTTGTCGCGGTCCGCGTTCATGTTTGTGCCCAAAAAACCATCTCTCTGATTCTTTATATCGCGGACCTCGAAATAATAGTCGCATCCGCGTTGATACTTTCGCGGCCGCAATTATTTGTCGCGGTCTGCGTTCCACACCTCGACCTAGTTTTGGTTTTTGTTCAAGTTTTAACTCCTTTATGAGTTGATTATGGCTACTTTGTCTCATTTTGAACAATCTTTGCAAGCAAATATATTAAGTTAGTTGCGAGAATATCTTCACGCATTTTTGGCCCAAAACACAAGTAAAAGAGAGCAATTAATAGGTTAAAATCCCTACTTATCAGGTACCCAGTAAGTATCAAGTCTAATCTCGAAGAAGTAGTAACGATAAGGTCGACTTTGACACTCACTATGAGTCAATAATATTAAAATAGAAATATTTAAATGGACATGGTTTATGGGAATAACAATAATTTCCTTAACAAGCGAAAAAACATAATTCTTTCAAATTCAATAATTTCCAATTAATCATTTATCTTCACAAGTTGCAATAGAATGTCAAGGAATCGTGTAATTATTATTATTAAGCACGATTTCTGCCGAGGTCGTATGGACCGATCTAGAGTGTCGTGTACACTGCCGAGGAACGTGCGGCACGATCCATAAATGCATCTATAATGCCGAGGCGTTCGGCCCACTGCACAAGAAAGGATGACATTATTTTATGAACCTCCGGAATGAAAAGTTATTATAAGGCTAACACATAAGAATGTACAATTTCTATTAACAGTCAAGTAATTTGCATAAAAATTCAAGTATGTGAAATTTCGGTCTTTTACTATTTCCTCTAACAATTTCCAATATAATTCCAGTACTTTAGTTAAATAAAGGATGCAATTATTATAAGTAATTCATGATTTGAGTCCTAAACTACCCGGACATAGCATAATTAGTAGCTACGCACGGACTCTCGTCACCTCGTGCGTACGTAGCCCCCCACAATTAACAATTATTAATTTAAATCACCTATGGGGTAAATTCCCTCTTACAAGGTTAGACAAGAGACTTACCTCGCTCCGAAGTTCCATAGTCGACTCCAACGCCACTCTAACACCTCAAACCGATGTTTGTCGATCCATAACTATGCAAACAAGGTGTAAACCCATCAAAATGTGTTATAATACCGATAATTAATCAATTTAACCAATTTCCAATTCCGCTCGAAAAGTCGATAAACCCGAATTTCGAAACTTTTCGAAGATAAACTTTACCCATAAAATCACGAACTCAAATATATGATTTACTCCTAATTCCGTCTTTAAATCAAGAGAGAATGAAAGAAATGGGCCAAATCCCGTCTTTAAAACAACTCACTGCCCAGTCCCGGCCTTCGCACCTGCGGTCCTTTTTGCCGCTTCTGCGCCTCCGCTTCTGCGGAGGATTACTCGTAGGTGCGGCTCTCCCCCAAGGTCAGCTCCTTCGCTTTTACGCTCCTTCACCGCAGGTGCGCATCCGCTTCTGCGGAAAATCTTCCGCACCTGCGGACTCCGAGTCCCTCACTCTCTTCCGTTTCTGCGACCCTTTTCACGCAGGTGCGATCACACCAGATGCCCAGCTGCTTTAGCTCTTCTTGCAAATCCAAATTCAATCCGTTAGGCATCTGAAACTCACCCGAGACCCCTGTGACCCCAACCTAACATACCAACAAGTCCTAAAACATCATACGAACTTAGTAAACCTTTAAATCACATCAAAAAACGCTAAAAACACGAATCACCCTCCAATTCAAACTTAATGAACTTTGAAACTTCCAACTTCTACAATCGATGCCGAAACCAATCAAATCACGTTTGATTTACCTCAAATTTTGCACACAAGTCATAATTGACATTACGGACCTACTCCAACTTCTGGAATTGGAATCCGACTCCGATATCAAAAAGTCCACTCCCGGTCAAACTTCTCAAAATCATCCAAATTTGTAACTTTCGCCAATTGACGCCGAAATGACCCACGGACCTCCAAATCAACGTCCGGACACGCTCATAAGATCATAATCACCATACGAAACTATTCCCAGGCTCGGAATCCCAAACGGACATTAATAACGTCGAAATCCATTCTAACCCAAACTTAGGAAATTCTTAAACCTTCAAAATGCCAACCTTCCGTAATAAGCACCGAAATACTCCCTAGCCACCCGATTCTCGACCCGAACGTACGCCAGGTCCAAAATCATCATACGAACCTATTGGAACTTTCAAATCCCGATTCCGAGGTCGTTTACTAAAAATCTAAACCTTAGTCCATTCTTCCAATTTAAAGCTTCTGAATTTAAAATTTTCTTCCCGAATCAACTCTAAACATCCCGAAATTCAATTCCGACCACAGGTACAAGTCATAATACCTGAAGTGAAGTTAATCAAGGCCTCAAACCACCGAACGACGCGCTAAAGCTCAAAACGACCGGTCGGGTCGTTACATTCTCCCCCACTTAAACATACGTTCGTCCTCGAACGTGTCATGAATTGCTCCGGAGTTGTCCAGAATTACTGTTTAACACCTTGTGCACCTACTCGTGCTATCACAATCCCAGCTTGGCACCTCGACTCGAGTTGGACTGTAAGTTTTCCCTTTTTCTCAATCAGTAAGCCTTAGAACCAAATTCCAACCTCCGAATTTCTTTACAATACCTGATCCTAACATACCAACCTTGTATCAATTACCCCACACTGTATTGAAACATGATTGTGCACTTGTGCTAAAATCGCACCATGCACCCACATAACTCAGTTGCCCATAATGACATCCTCCGACCATAATAGCTGAAATTTCACAAGTCCGTTGCCCGCAATACATCTCATGACGTATATAAGTCCTGTTCCAATTCTCACATTACTTCCACGACAAAAGAGTCGTGTAGAAACTCATAACCACCTATCAAATCAACAAATCATTAAGTCTCTACCCCGGACAAGAATCATTACACCATTCTGAACTAAATGATGATATTTGCTCTTTAATATACCTTATATAAGTTTGATTGCACTGATTCCAGGCCCAATAGTCTCGTCTCACTCAATACAAACTGCTCTGGCAACAAGCCACCTCAGACACTGCCAAAAGTCTCATATGACGCCCACAACGCACCAATAAGCTACGAACTCGAATATGACTCATAAGGAAGAACGATCTCTAACCGGGGATTACCCAGCCCGAGTAACGAATAACACGGTCGAACAGACACTATGAACTCTCCTTAGTGAATGAGGAACAAAATACACAGAAACCAATATATGGAATCGTACTCAATATCTCACTGTTGTGGTGTGCAACCCGATCCGACATGACACTGTTGCGGCGCGCAACACGATCCAAGTAGTATATACCCGAATATCGACCACAAGCACGCCGAGTGTATAATACAAATACCGGGGAGACGGATAGCGCCACACGCTACGAAACTCACGCACAACTAAAGTGCGATAATGACCTGCATCTCGAGAGCCATTCTGCTCACATTACACTACAAGCTCCACGGAACCTCATACCGATTCTGATCATATGATACTGGGCCAATATCCTTCCAAAGATCCACAATAACCTTTTTCCATGACACACAATAACATTCGTTAAATCCGGAACAAACATCATACAATCCACAGCCCAAGGAATAGAACGCCTCTCTGGCATAAACCCACACGTTAACGACATCACTAAAATCTCCGTACTTGGTTTCAATCTATAACAATCAAGTGACCACCACGCCACTCCGATACAAATCTCCCACTGGGGTATGCTCAACCATTCCGTACCAGGTGGCAACGGCTGCATTCCCATATCACCGACCGTGCTAATCTGTAAGGTAATTCACAATCCGCAAACCAATACACAATGCCTCTTCCACCGAACACCATTCTCAAGCGACACTAAGATAACGCCTGCTTACTCTAAACATCTGAATTCTTCCATACTCATCCGAGCCTGTGACATTTTTGACAACACCGGATCGCGACCTTGATCCTTAACTCAATTTCCCATGTCGCTCCTTGTACTTAAAATGCCGCTATGCGAAAATACCAGAATTCATCATAACTCCTGAACTACTAGTAGAATGAACAGTTCGTTGGCTAGAAAACCCTTCGTTCATCTCATTTCAGAAGGACCAATGCAACACGCAACTGGACCCCCAACCCGCAGAAAATACAAACCTCAAACCGTGGTCTAAACTATTGCAACTCTTCCGGAGATCCATTACACCTCAAAGCCATTTGAATCAAATACTCTCCCAAATCAAACAAGTTGTGGTGGCGCTCAAACCCACGCATACAACCACAAACCACCTGTATGGCTTCACGCTGAAGGAGCTAATCACTGCCACAGTCATGCAGATTCAACCATCACTAACCGACCCAATTCCTTTAAATTTACTCTTGACTTGCCTTTGGAAATAATAGCAGCTCCAATCAAAGCACAATGAACTAAATCTGCCTCAACTCATCTTGAGTGACCCGAATCGCGAGACTACATCGTCTCAATACCCATTAATCACCTCATACCTTCATCATGCGCACAATGGCGTCTCCAACTAGTATACCCATGCCTCAAGACTTCCCACAATTCCGGAACTGTTTCTTCCTTTTCCCCAATACTGCATCGCTTACCCGGTAATAACATAGAACACTTCAAGTCCCATTCGCAATCCGCTGCAGAACTCGGCCCTTAACCATACAACAGACCCGAAATCCTTAAGTACCGAACTTAAATTCTTGAACTCACTGAACCGTTGGGAAGAGTCACCCACTTTGACCTGGTCTCGAATGTAACCAACTTCAACACTTTGCTAACACATGAACACACTCTCCTAGAAGCAACCAGCTGAATTCGTTTCCTTGTACATTACATTCGCAAGAACCATAAACTCGGAGTCTTCCCAAATCCTGCACCTCAATCGATAAGGTGGAATATAGCACACATTTATCAATTTCTCTACTCGAATTACCCCTGGTGTTTCCTTTTATTAGTCACAAATAATCTACCAATGCACCGATAACCAGAAGCTGCACAAGCCGACAACCACGCGATCCAATCGTAAACAATGGGGCTCACCCACTTAGCTTTAAGATACCATTACATAATATAGAGCCCATAACTATTCCTCCTTCTCATTTACCATGATCCCGCTCCGTTAACCGCCAAATTTTCTCGAAGTCTTTTGTTAAGCTTTTCATGAACATTTTGAATCGTTCGTCAATCTCATTTCGACCTCTTACCGGGCAGCAATTAAAATCCTTCGTAGCAGCTTCATCAACATCACACAACCGCTAGCCTGTTCACAGGAGACAACCCACCTGTGAAAATTCCATGCCGACGTCTTCCAATGACGATGCACTGGGTACAACTACCACACATTCGGTAATCCTCCCGAGCCCATGCTCGTCCACCAGCTGTACAAGTCTGCTCCTTCCTATTGACATCAACTGAAAGTTCAACCATACCTTCCGGACTCAAGTCGTATTGCATCTGAAATGATAATCAGATCTTCACACCCTTTTTCATTTCAAGCAAACTCATTTCTGCCATATTCAATCTTTCGTCGTACATTGACCACCACTCCAAATAAAATCCGTAAGCCAAATCACCCTTTATCATGATTCCTAAACCGTTCTACACTTTCTCAAGGCACGCGACTATCCTACCACATAATCCATATGCTAATTTGCCACTCCTACTTCGGTTAAACCATCTACTTTAAGAAACTTCTCAATCTATTCTTTTCATACTTGACCTGCTAGTACTTCAACCACCGCGAAACGCTTCCCGCCATGTCCTCCCTCATACTTTGCTGCCCAAATGTTGCATCAAATCAAAATCCATCTCTGTAGCACATGAGCCACTTAATTGCTACCAGCTTTAAGCCTCCTATAAGGTCATCTTCCTCGAGCCATCACATTAGAAATACCAATTCGACCTTGAACCGTTGTACACCGCTATTTCCACCGCACTCCGCTATCTGACAACCTCCCCTCAAGCACCATTTCACAACACCCTGCTCCGAAGGCAAAAATCAAAGAAGATCATAACACTGGCGAACCGTAATGCGTTCAAATAAGGCCGCCGCCGCCGCATTATAATGAAAAATTTCACCACGCTCGAAAATACCAAGTCTCGTTACTCCACCAACCCAACCTGAACATTCGTAGTCCGATTGTTTTTCCTTCGCTGGAATTAAATATTGAACCTCTGAATCACACACTGAGATAAATCTCCTTTCAAGTCATTCATTGCATCGACACATAAACGAGCACCCTACCATTACACTAACACCGTGCATAGCCTCAAAACCGTAGGAATTACCGATACTGAGCTGAAATGACAGTACCTCCTTTCGCAAGAAGACGATAATAACTTGTTTGAGTGCGCAGGGAGAAACATCCTGCTCCACGTCTGTAGTACCACTGAAACTCCTCGATACCCAATTGACACGAGCGCTCAACATCGTATAAGAATGAGTAGGAAGGAAATTCAATAGAATCAAACCGCACGATAAAGGAATCAAGGAGGGAAATGCTCTTAACAACCCTGTAGCCTCTCGAAGATAAGTACAGACGTCTCCATACCGATCTGCAAGACTCTACTAGGCTTGCTCATGACTCATGAGACCTAAGTGAACCTAGAGCTCTGATATCATGTTGTCACGACCCAAATCTGCCATGGGTCATGATGGGGCCTAACGCCGCCGCTAGGCAAGCCAACAATGATTTACCAAATTAAATTACCCGTTTTAGTATTTTTGAAATCAATGTTTTTCCTTAATTAGACAGTGTAAAAATAGAATTTACGGAGTTATTAAAATTATCAACACGAACCACAATAATGAATAACCTGTAAGAACCCCCAAAACCCGGTGTCACAAGTGCATGAGCATCAACTAGGAAATATGATAAATGCAACATCTGTCTAGAATACAAATTAGACAGGAGTATGTAAATAACACTAATGGAGACTTTGTATGCTGCATATTCGTAACATGAAATGCAGCTCACCATAAGTCCCCGCAATAACTGCGCCTATACGCCCAAAAGATCACTAAACATACATGTACCTACACAAAAATGTGCAGCAAGTGTAGTATGGGTACGTAAATCAATGTCTACCCAGTAAGTATCAAGTCTACTCTCGAAGAAGTAGTGACGAGAGGTCGACTTTGACACTCACTATGAGTCAATAATATTAAAATAGAAATATTTAAATGGACATGGTTTATGTGAATAACAATAATTTCCTTAACAAGCGGAAATAAATAATTCTTTCAAATTCAATAATTTCCAATTAGTCATTTATCTTTGCAAGTTGCAATAGAATGTCAAGGTATCGTGTAATTATTATTATTAAGCACGATTTCTGCCGAGGTCGTATGGCCCGATCCAGAGTGTCGTGTACAATGCCGAGGGACATGCGGCATGATCCATAAATGCATCTATACTGCCAAGGCATTTGGCCCGTTCTGCAAGAAAGGAGGATATTATCTTATGAACCTCCGGAATGAGAAGTTATTATAAGGCTAACACATAAAGATGTACAATTTCTATTAACAGTCAAGTAATTTGCATAAAAATTCAAGTATGTGAAATTTCGGTCTTTTACTATTTCCTCTAACAATTTTCAATATAATTCCAGTACTTTAACTAAATAAAGGATGCAATTATTACAAGTAATTCATGATTTGAGTCCTAAACTACCCCGACATAGCATAATTAGTAGCTACACACGGACTCTCGTCACCTCGTGCGTATATAGCCCCCACAATTAGCAACAATTATTAATTTAAATCACCTATGGGGTAAATTCCCTCTTACAAGGTTAGACAAAAGACTTAAATCGCTCCGAAGTTCCATAGCCGGCTCCAACGCCACTCTAACACCTCAAACCGATGCTTGTCGATCCAAAACTATGCAAACAAGGTGCAACCCAATCAAAATGTGTTATAATGCCCATAATTAATCAATTTAAACAATTTTCAACTCCGCTCGAAATGTCGATAAAATCAACCCTCGGACCTACGTGCCCGGATTCCTAAAATTTTCAAAGATAAACTTTACTCATAACATCACGAACTCAAATATATTATTTATTCCTAATTCCATGTCCAATTCCGTGGTCAAAATTCAAAAATACCAATTTCTAGGTTTTTCTTCAAAATCCTAAATTTCTACAAATTTTCATGCTTGAATCCATATAAAATCCTTGTATTTAACTCACAATAGGTGGGGATAACTTACCCGGCCATTGATGATGAAAACCTCCACTTGAAGCTCTCCAAGAATCGTCCCAAACCAAGAGAGAATGAAAGAAATGGGCCAAATCCCGTCTTAAAAACAACTCACTGCCCAGCCCCGGCCTTCGCACCTGCGGCCCTTTTTGACGCTTCTGCGCCTCCGCTTGTGCTGAGGATTACTCGCAGGTGCGACTCTCCCCCAAGGCCAACTCCTTCGCTTCTGCATAAAATCTTCCGCACCTGCGGACTCCCAGTCCCTCACTCTCTTCAGCTTCTGCGACCACTGGTCGCTTCTGCGGGCTCGCACCTGCGGCCCTTTTCACGCTGGTGCGATCGCACCAGATGCCCAGTTGCTTCAGCTCTTCCTCCAAATCCAAATTCGATCTGTTAGGCTTCCGAAACTCACACGAGGCCCCCCGGACCCCAACCAAAAATACCAACAAGTCCTAAAACATCATACGAACTTAGTCGAGCCTTTAAATCACATCAAACAACGCTAAAAACACGAATCACCTTCCAATTCAAACTTAATGAACTTTGAAACTTCCAACTTCTACAATCGATGTCGAAACCAATCAAATCACGTCCGATTGATCTCAAATTTTGCACACAAGTCATAATTGACATTACGGACCTACTCCAACTTCTGGAATCGGAATCCGACCCCGATATCAAAAAGTCTACTCCCGGTAAAACTTCTCAAAATCATCCAAATTTTCAACTTTCGCCAATTGACGCCGAAATGACCTACGGACCTCCAAATCAACGTCCGGACACGCCCATAAGATCAGAATCACCATACGAAACTATTCTCAGGCTCGGAATCTCAAACGGACATCGATAACATCGAAATCCATTCCAACCCAAACTGAGGAAATTCTTAAACCTTCAAAATGCCAACCTTCCGTAATAAGCACCAAAATACTCCCTAGCCACCCGATTCTCGACCCGACCATACGTCCAGGTCCAAAATCATCATACAAACCTATTGGAACTTTCAAATCCCGATTCCGAGGTCGTTTACTAAAAATCCAAACCTTAGTCAATTCTTCCAACTTAAAGCTTCTGAATTTAGATTTTTCTTCCCGAATCAACTCTAAACATTCCGAAATTCGATTCCGACCACACGTACAAGTCATAATACCTGAAGTGAAGTTACTCAAGGCCTCAAACCACCAAACGACGCGCTAAAGCTCAAAACGATCGGTCGGGTCGTTACAATCTCCCTCTTTTTCTTCTCTTCCTTCTCTCTTCCTTTCTTGCTTTCTTCTTCTTCTTCTCACCCTTTCCGAGCCGAGGGTCTATTGGAAGGTCTGCGTACAGACTACCCTCCCCAGACCCCACCTGTTGGGAACATACTGGGTTTGTTGTTGTTGTTGTTGTTGTTGTTGATTGGATTGAAGAAGAGAAAGATAGGATTCTAATCAAGGAGGGGATGGAGAGCAAAGGAAAATACGCCGGAGAATTTCAGAAAAGATTCCGAAGATCAGAACTGTTTCAGAGGAATTGAAAGGTTTCGCGTTGAAAGTTCCATTTACATTCCTTGGTATACCATTTGGGGCCAACTATAAGTCAATGCAGACTTGACAGAATGATTGAAAAGTTGGAGAGAAGATTGTACTCTTGGAGAAGAACTATCTCTCTATGGGGATCTCTCGACTCTGATAAGCGGGGTCCTGAGTGCTATTTCAAACTTTGTTGTAATTTGTTTCCTTTCCCTGCATCTGTGGACAAGTGGAGAAGAGTCCTGTTGAGATGGTTGTAGTCAGAGATGCTACCTGATTGAACATTGTTTTGCAGGCATTCAACTTGTTCTTTGTTGAAGAGAGCAGGTTCAACATAGGAGGTAGCCCAAAAACCCTGATTGTCTTTTTTCTTTGTTAGGCTTCCATCCACTGGCTTTCTGTGTATCTTCCATTTTCACTGTCGAGAATCACTAGTTGAAGTTTTTTCTCTTGACACAAGAACTGAACTTTTTGAAGTGGTTAACAATGGTTGAGTTCCCACATGAGTTTCTTCATACTATCTTCTCTTCAAACTTCTCAAGGCCTCACAAATTGGAGGGAGAGATTTGATTACCTGACCTCTAACCTCGTTGAGACCTTGTCAAGGCCTAAAAGGAATTTAAACATTCTATCTCTTCAACCATCTCCTTGGATCTCATGGATCTCATGGGCATTCCCAGTCAGGGCTGCCAAAAAACATCTAGCTGTTTCCGGAAATGCTCGAGAGCACAATAATATTGGGTTACTGACATATTACTTTGCCGGAGATTATGAACATCACCTATAGTCAAAAAAAGTGAAGCTGTATTTTTATTTTCTTGATATGCCTCCCTCGGAACAGTCCGAATTTCATAGCAGTGTCGCAAAAAGAAATAGTTGCGGTTTTATTATCGATGATGCTACTTAACTTCGATATGACCATGTTATTCTTTCATTCTCTAACTCTGAAACTTGGATCATCCTTCTGTGGGTGACTAGTAGTGCCTGTGGGTATCATTTTGCCTTGTCCTTAGATGAACATATAAAGTGATTTTGCCCATTGAACATTGTTTTGACCATTCATGATTCATCAATTGTCTCGACATGGAGAACCTAGCCCTCTGATCCTCCATGGCTTACACGTTCACGTCCAGATGAAGCAACCAGAGAAACTAATTCAGGCATGACGAGAAATTTGCCGGTCAAGAGAGAGGATCGATCAGAACCTGTTGAAGGAAAGGGTAGATGACGGAGCATTGGCCGAAATCTATTGGTCTCTGGTACCACGAAAAAGAAACTGAGAAGAATGATAACTTCTATCTACATTACAATAACGATACATGGCTGCATATATAGGGAATGAGGAAACCATGAATGCTTTTTTTGAATTCTTTTATACTTGACCAATAAAAAGAAATTCAAAACTGAACCATACTTTCTAATTACTTGTCAGTCTGTAATTGTCTGACTGATACTATTAGATATTTCTTTTCAACTTTATAGGAATACATTTGTCACATGACACTCGTAAAGCACTGTTTGAATTGACTTAATCTGTTTTTGCCCTTTGTGTGGTATCATTCAATATCTATCCATCTCTTGGGATAATCTACAATAGAAAGTTGATTGGTTGCTTGTTTCTAATATATATATATATATATTTTTATTTTTTATTTTTCCATTTTTTGTGTAAACTGCAAAAGGGAACGGTGAGACTTGTTTTCCAACCTGCGGAGGAGGGAGGAGCTGGTGCATATCATATGATAAAGGAAGGGGCTCTAGGTGATGCAGAAGCTATATTTGGAATGCATGTTGATTTTAAAAGACCTACAGGGAGCATCGCTACTAGTCCTGGACCCATTTTAGCTTCTGTTTCCTTCTTTGAGGCAAAAATAGAAGGAAAAAGTGGGCATGCTGCAGAACCCCATGCTACTGTGGATCCAATACTTGCTGCATCATTTGCAATTGTGGCATTGCAGCAGCTCATCTCAAGAGAAGTAGATCCCCTTCATAGTCAAGTATGTAGCCTATGCTCAATTAGAAGTATACATCTTTGGTTTACACACACACAAAGACACACAGACACATAATTATGTAGGTGCATATATTCCCTTCAGGAACATTTCTTGTTTTAGACAACTAATTGTTTTGAGGTGGAAGCAGTATAGTGCTTGAGATCTGAAGCCTCATTGACAGTTAAGCTGACTGAGATTGAAATTCTCACTTCTGCCTGAAGGTTCTTTCTGTTACTTATGTCAGAGGTGGATCAGCATCAAATGTAATTCCGCCTTATGTTGAATTTGGGGGAACTCTGAGGAGTCTTACAACTGAAGGCTTGCTTCAACTTCAAAAGAGGGTAAAAGAGGTAGTTTGCTGACTGTTGTTGACTATCAACATCTGCAAACTAGATTTTCTGCCAGACGTCTTTAACATGTAGTTTTCTTAAAAATTTTAGTAATTTTTTGGAGTGATGCTTAATATCCTTAAACTGAGCCTTCTTAGCTACTGAGAGCTATGTAATCAAATTAACAAGATTAAGGGTGAATAGTTCTGAACACGTATTCACATGAATATATAAGTCTAAGTTGAATGAATGATATAACATTGTGGTCTGCTTGCAATTTTCCCATGAAGATGCCATGTAACTCTAGCATTCATAACAGATCATCTTTCCTTGCTTTGCTTCTCTTTCTTTGTCAAAATCAATTTTATGCATGTCCTCAAGATAGAAGCTTATTATTTTTACTATTGAATCCTCTATTTCTATTTCACATTGTTGAATTAGATGCTAATCGTCTTCAATGTCAAGTATTGCTGCAAGTTCTTACTAATTAATGTGAACAGAACCTAGATTTCTTGTGGCAACTTTGTGCAGTTGTAACACATTTATATGGAGCCTGCAGGTAATTGAAGGACAGGCTGCTGTGCATAGGTGTAAGGCGTACATTGACATGAAAGAGGAGGATTTCCCAGCATATCCAGCTTGCATAAATGATGAGCGCTTACATCAACATGTAGGGAGGGTTGGCAAACTCCTGCTTGGTTCCGAGAACATCAAGGAAGCTGAAAAGGTTATGGCAGGTGAGGACTTTGCCTTTTATCAAGAATTGATCCCTGGAGTTATGTTTCAAATTGGAATCAGAAATGAAAAAGTGGGCTCTACCCACGCCCCACACTCCCCTCACTTCTTTCTCGACGAGGATGTCCTGCCAATTGGAGTAGCGGTGCACACAGCCATAGCAGAGATGTATCTGAATGATTACCAACGTTCCATTGCGATTTAGATATATTTACACTGTCGTTAGTTGGAATCTTGAGTCATATAAATGTTCCAATCACTACTCATACATTCTGCGCATTGTATATATTGCAACGATAAACAAGCAAGGTCATGTGGTTCCTTTTCTTTTTCTTGTTTGCCATGGTGACTCTTGCGCTCTTTAAAGTTTCTCTTATGCAACAAGGCATCAAGTAAGTCGCTAAGTATGCAGAGAATTTCTAGTTCTAGTCATGATCTTAGGATTTACAAGTTTGTTGCTTCCAATAATCCAGCAACCCTCTGGGCTCTGAATATTGGTATTCCTTTCCCTTTATTTTGGTACTAGTTCCGGTTAGGTGCGTTGCACGTGTATTCCGTGTCAATAGGTTTTTTTTTAAAAAAAATTATAAATATTATCAAAACATGTGATCAGGGGCATATGCACCATACAACTACCGGGTTCAGTTGAACTCGATACTTTCGAATTTATGTGTAAAAAATCACTAAAATTGCAGTAAATAGTAGATATGAACTCATAAGTTTAAATGCTTAACCCATGGAACTAAAATCCTAGATCCGCCTATACATGTGATTGAGGAATAAAATAAAATTTAAAGAAAAAAAAATCCAATTTCAAAACAATATAAGATTATAGTACATTAAAACACTCTCCGACCATTCCTTGCCTAAAACTTCTCCATAGGAAGGGATAGTGTATGTCTCAACTCTCAACTCTCAAGGCAAAGAAGCATGCTGGCTCTTTGGCCATCGCACCCCTAATTCATTGTCAGACAAAGCATAATTGCGTTAGTATTTGCTCCATAGCAAGATATAAAAAGAAAATGATCCCTTATCCCTCGCTATCTTTCTAGCTTTGGCATTCCTTTTTTGTTTCTCTTCTAACCATACATCGTGATAGTACAAGCCGCAACCCAGAATTTCAACCTTATTTTCTTATCTTCAGAATATCACCTGAGAGAGTGAGTAAATTACCAAAAGATATTAACACCTGGTCAAGAAAATTACCAATGGAATGATATTTATTACTAATTTTGCAACAAATTAGACGATGAAATTAGTAAATTCTCAACTCACTGAAAAGACAAAGTATACCATCCGATAAAAGTGGTAATCGGACTTTTTATATGTTAACATTTGAATGGATTTGTTTCATACAAATATGAATTATTTAGTGTGCCTCCAAATCCCATCAATGAATGGTACAATTAAAATAATAAGACCAACCCATGACAACTAAGTGGCAAATAAAATTCAACCGCATAAATCAATTTACAAAATACGCAATTTATATATACCCCTGAGAACCTCCCACAAAATTGAGACTAACATCAGTTAATAAGATTCTACTCCATAGCACAAAGAGAGTTCACCGCAAGTTTCATATATACAGATAAAGACATCAAAATATAAAGAGAGAGGAAAGAGTAAAGAGTACCTCCGAAAGTTCCATTTAGCGCCACAGATACGGAGAAAGTTGATATTGGTGGGATATAAAGGATCTAAAATTCTGAAGAATATGACCAGCTATTTGTTAGATTTTTTTGGATATCCAAAACATGAATAAGTATATATCTCAAGATTCTTCCCTATATATCGGAAAATTAAGCACAATATTATGTACATAACAACATACAGATAAGAAAGAACATGAATATGACTCTTGCCTCTTGGTAATTACTGCTCATTCAACCAAAGGTGAGATAGTAACGATAGTCTCTTCATTTGCTCATAATTTCAGATAACTTGCACTTGATAAATAATTGTTCCAGTGTCTTTTATAACTAATTGAAAATTCTATATTGGTTTTTGAAGAGCACAATAACGGCAGGTAATTGAAGAGTCTAACCACCATTATCATTGTGATTAACCGTTACAATTTTTCAATATCTTCACCTTTTGTATTTATTAGAATGTAAGTTACATTTTTGTACAAAATTTTATATAGGAGTAGGATTGGTTGAAGGGCAAAACTGTCAGTTAGTTTTTGATGGGTAAATTTATAAATCAACTTCTAACTTAGGGTGTATAGTATTGTATACGGTTAAAACCGGGCCCACACGATTTTACTATTTGACCGAGACCAGGAGTTTGCATCGAAGGATGGCCTTGTAACGGAATATGCCATATCACGAGGATAAGGTACCGAGTTTAGAACCGAGGTACCTGTCAAGATCGAGGCTAGTAGCGATCGAAACCAAGTGAGACAGACATCGATCAAGATCGAATATAGCATAATAACAGAAAGGCAAGATATCCGTGGTTGGTCGAGGATCATGGCGTAAATCTAGGTGACTGGTCGAGGATCATGGCGTAAATCTCGGAACGGATCAAATCAGAAACGGTTGATTAGCTAATCATGAGGTTTCTTTCTGTAATTAGAATTGTACCATCAGTAGAACTCCTCTACTATATAAAAGGAGTTCTAATCATTTGTAACAGACGATTCAGAGAGATAAAAGCAATACAATTTTCTTTCCTGTTGATACGATTGTTTATCAGCTTGCTTTTATTTTTAACTATTTTAATATCAGTCAGTTCGAGGGCACCCTAGCTCGAGGGTTGAATTCCGTTTTAATACTGGTTCGCTTTATTTTATTGTTCATTTCTGTTATTAATCTTCATATTTGTCTATCGGCATTAAGTGAAATCGCGTATCCTTAGAACTTCATTATAAGTTTAATTGTTATCAAATTTTAAGGGTAAATAGTTTGGCGCCCACCGTGGGGCTAAGGATAATAGTGATTGCTTAATACTGATTCCAATAACACACACTACTTTACACTTGTTCTCGTAAGAATCTTTGTTTTCAGGATAAACATGTCAAAGTCACAAGCAGCGCCTACACATGGTGACAACGGCCTCGGATTTCATGGGTAAAATGACAATATAGCCGCCCTAGGGATTGAGGAGCCTCAGACTGACCTCGAGGAAGCCCCAATTACAAATCCCGTCGATGTCAGTTCACATGTCGCCCTAAACATAAATTTGGGCATTGATCCCGAATATAGCATACACAGAGAAGTTCGATCAGGAGGTCAAGGTAGACAGGGTGGAGAAGATGGTGGAGTTAGCCTCCAATTGATATTCGAAATGTTACAGGCTCAACAAGCCGCTATAGCACAACTACAAAATCAGCACCGAACACCGAGTAGGATCGAACCAGAAGTCGTTCACACGACTGGGCCTGTGCCAGAAAGGTCGAACGCCAACGAATCGGGGACTGACCCTGCCATTATGAAAATATTCGAGGAGCTCACTAAACAGATTGAATCAGGAGAAAAGAAAATCGAGGCAAATGACAAGAAAGTGGAGACATACAACTCCCGGGTTCACCAAATACCAAGGGCACCGCCGATTCTAAAAGGTATGGATTCAAAGAAATTTGTACAGAAGCCCTTCCCACCAAGTGCGACATCGAAACCCATTCCGAAGAAGTTTCGAATGCCAGAAATTCCCAAGTACAATAGGACCACCGACCCTAATGAACATGTCACTTCTTATACATGTGCGATAAAGGGAAATGACTTATAAGACAATGAGATTGAATCTGTTCTACTGAAGAAATTTGGAAAAACCTTGTCGAAAGGAGCAATGATATGGTACCATAATTTGCCGCCTAATTCCATCGATTCCTTCGCCATGCTTGCAGACTCCTTCGTAAAAGCACACACCGGAGCAATAAAGAACAAAAAGACAACGAAATGTTGAGGGAATTTGTATCTCGGTTTCAAATGGAACGTGTGGAACTACCACCGGTCACAGACGATTGGGCTGTTCAGGCCTTTACTCAAGGTCTGAACGAACGAAGTTCGGTGGCATCACGACAGCTAAAACAGAATTTAATTGAATATCCAGCGGTAACTTGGGCCGATGTACATAATCAGTACTAGTCGAAGATCAGGGTCGAGGATGATCAATTGGGGACCCCTTCCGATTCCGCTTATCCAAATAGGCCCGTCGGCAGAACTCAAAGGGATATCGACAGAGAACCCCGGTCGAGCAGAGATCGGTATCTACCATACAATGCAGATAGTAGAAATAACGGCCCAATACACAATCTCATCTGAAATGATCGAAGACAGAGCTCTCGAGGGCTCATGAGCAAAAGTGGATTCAATAAACATACCAATCCCACAGAAGCATCACGATTGTCAGAATACAACTTCATCATCGACGCATCAGGTATTGTGGCAGCCATTGGGAGAATCAAAGATACTAGATGGCCCAGACCCCTACAAACCGATCCATCTCAAGAGAAACCCAATCAAACATGCAAATACCATGATACACATGGTCATAAAACCGAAGACTGCAGACAACTAAGGGAGGAGGTGGCCTGTCTATTCAACGAGGGTCACCTTCGAGAATTCTTGAGCGACCGAGCTAAAAACCATTTTAGAGACAGAGACGCAAACAGGAAAAACGAGCAGAAAGAACGACAACACGTGATTCACATGATCGTTGGTGGGGTCGATATTCGACAAAGGGCCTATGTTCAAACGCACTAAAGTATCAATCACCAGAGAAAAACGAACTCGAGACTATGTGCCAGAAGGTGCTTTATCATTCAATGATGAGGAAGCAGAAGGGATCTCACAACCCCACAATGATGCTTTGGTAATCTCTATCTTTATGAACAAAATTCAGGTTACATGTCTTTTAATTGATCCAGGAAGTTCGGCCAATATTATTCGATCGAGGGTCGTGCAGCAGCTCGGCCTACAAGATTCAGATCGTACCTGCAGCTCGGATTCTCAATGGCTTTAACATGGAAAGCGAAACAACTAAAGGTGAAATAATCCTACCAGTAAATGTAGCCGAAATTATTCAAAAAACAAAGTTCCATGTGATCGAAGGCGATATGAGATACAACACACTGCTCGAAAGACCCTGGATTCACAATATAAGGGTGGTCCCCTCAAACCCTTCACCAAATGCTGAAGTTCCCAACATCGGATGGAGTAAAAATGGTGTATGGGGATCAACATGCTGCCAAAGAGATGTTCGCGGTCGACGAAGTGATACCGGTATCAGCGCTTTCGTTAACAAAAGGATCGGAGTTCAAAGGAAAATAGGAAGCTAAATAGCAACCACAACTACCAGCCTCGACTCAATCGGAGAAGCAGGGAACGAACGAGGACGATGACTATTGGATCCCTCGATCCTTCATAATCCCCGAGTATTCCGACGCCACCAAATCGACGGTCGAGGAGCTGGAGCAAGTCGTACTGATCGAGCATCTACCCAATAGAAAGGTATACCTGGGTACGGGGTTAACCCCCGAGCTCATGGAAAAACTCTTCAAATTTCTTATCAATAATATTGATTGTTTTGCTTGGTCCTATTTAGATATGACAGGTATCCTGCCGGAAATCGCTAAACATCAATTGAGCTTGGACCCGAAGTTCTGCCCGGTAAAATAAAAGAGAAGACCCCAGTCCGAGGTAAAACATGCATTCATCAAGGACGAGGTAACCAAACTTCTCAAAATAGGATCCATTCGGGAGGTAAAATATCCCGAATAGTTAGAAAACGTAGTTGTAGTCCCTAAAAAGGGAAATAAACTTAGAATGTGCGTAGACTATAAAGATTTAAACAAAGCATGTCTTAAAGACTTTTTTCCTCTGCCAAATATCGATCGCATGATCGATTCCACGGCCGGCCACGAGATCCTTAGTTTTCTCGATGCCTACTCCGGGTACAATCAAATACAAATGAACCTGGAGAATCAAGAAAAGACCTCGTTCATCACTAAGTACGACACCTATTGTTATAATGTAATGCCGTTTGGACTAAAAAATGCTGGTGCCACTTATCAACGCTTAGTAAATCGAATGTTCGAAGAATAAATAGGTAAGTCAATGGAAGTTTATATTGACGATATGCTAGTTAAATCCCTGCGAGGAGAGGACCATTTGACATATTTGCAGGAGACCTTCAATATACTAAGGAAATACAACATGAAACTCAACCCGGAGAAATGTGTATTCGGGGTCGGCTCGGGCAAGTTCCTCGGCTTTATGGTATCAAATCAGGGTATCTAAATCAACCCCGATAAGATCAAGGCGATCGAAGACATCACAATCGTGGATAATGTTAAGGCCGTACAAAGATTAACAGGGCGCATAGCCGCCCTAGGCCGATTCATCTCAAGGTCTTCAGATAGAAGTCACGGGTTCTGCTCACTGCTCAAAAAGAATAAAATTTTTGCATGGACCCCGAAATGCCAACAAGCATTGGAAGAACTAAAGCGGTACCTCTCGAGCCCGCCATTGCTTCATACTCCGAAAGCGGACGAGCAACTATAATTGTACTTAGTAGTCTCGAAAATCGTGGTAAGTGGTGTCCTAGTTCGAGAAGAGCAAGGTACGCAATTTCCTGTTTATTATGTTAGTCGAACTCTAGGTGAGGTAGAGACCCTGTACCCACACTTAGAAAAATTAGCGCTTGCCTTAATAAGCGCTTCTAGAAAATTAAAACCATATTTTTAGCGACACCCGATCTGTGTGGTGACTACTTATCCCCTTCACAATATTTTGTATAAACCCGAAATTTTGGGCCATTGGCCAAATGGGCCGTCGAGATCAGTGGGTACGATATTGAGTATTAACCCCGAACGACCATTGAGTCTCAAATATTAGCGAACTCCGTGGACGACTTTACATCAGCCCTCGTACCCGAGGTCGAAAAGGAACTATTATTAAAATTGAGTACATCATCGGGAATGTGGACCCTCTTCACAGACGACGCTTCAAACGTGAAGGGGTCCGGGATAGGCATCATTTTGAAGCCACCCACAGGTAATACAATTAAACAAGCTATCAAAACTTTCAAGTTAACTAACAATGAGGCCGAGTATGAGGCCATAATTTCAGGTCTCGAGCTAGCTAAACGTTTGGGAGCAAAAGTCATCGAGGCCAAATGTGACCCCCTGCTCGTGGTAAACCAAGTCAACAGAACTTTCAAGGTCCGAGAAGATCGAATGCAGAGGTACTTGAACAAATTATAGGTGACTCTACATCGGTTTAAAGAATGGACCTTATAGCATGTGCCTCGAGAACAAAACAGCGAGGCCGATGCCCTTGCAAATTTGGGGTCATCAGTCGAAGATGGTGAGATTAGCTCGGGGACTGTCGTACAACTTTCAAGGTTAGTAATAGAAGGAGGCCACGCTGAAATCAACTCCACAAGTCTGACCTGGGATTAGAGGAACAAATATATCGAGTACCTAAAGAAGGGGAAGCTTTCATCGCATCCTAAAAAATCGAGGACTCTACGTACGAAGGCTGCACGATTCACATTGGCCGAAGATGGAACCCTGCATAAAAGGATGTTCGATGGACCATTGGGAATATGTTTGGGACCAGGAGATACCGACTATGTCCTACAAGAAATCCACGAAGGCACCTGCGGAAATCATTTCGGTGCCGAATCATTGGTTCACAAAGTCATCAGAGCAGGATACTATTGGACTGATACGGAGAAGGATACAAAAGAGTTTGTTCGAAAGTGCGACAAAGGTCAAAGATATGCGCCGATGATTCACCATCCCGGAAAGCAACTCCACTCAGTCTTATACCCATGGCCATTCATGAAATGGGGAATGGATATCGTCGGCCCTCTGCCATCGGCCCCAGGTAAAGCTAAATTTATTTTGTTTATGACTAACTATTTCTCTAAGTGGGTTGAAGCACAGGCTTTCGAGAAAATAAGAGAGAAAGAAGTCATAGACTTCATCTAGGACCACATTATATGCCGATTCGGGATGCCTGCCGAGATCATATGTGACAATGGAAAGCAATTCGTCGGTAGCAAAGTGACAAAATTTCTTGAAGATCACAAAATAAAGAGGATCATGTCGACGCCATATCATCCTAGTGGGAACGGACAAGCCAAATCGACAAACAAAACCATAATTCAAAATCTAAAGAAAAGATTGAATGATGCTAAGGGAAAATGGAGAGAAATATTGCCCGAAGTCCTTTGGGCATATCGAACGACGTTAAAATCCAGTACAGGGGAAACACCATTTTCTTTAGTATACGGCGCCGAAGCTCTGATCCCGGTTGAAGTCGGGGAACCCAGCGCCAGGTTTCGATATGCAACAGAAGAGTCAAATCATGAGGCTATGAATACAAGCCTCGAATTGCTAGATGAAAAACAAGAAGCCGCCCTCGTTCGAATGGCCGCACAGAAACAGTGGATCGAAAGGTACTACAATCGAAGAGCCAATCTTCGACACTTTAAAATTGGGGATTTGGTTCTGAGGAAGGTCACCCTCAATACTCGAGACCCAAACGAAGGAAAACTTGGTCTGAACTGGGAGGGACCATACCAGGTCCTCGATATCATCGGAAAACGATCCTACAAACTTGGCATGGCGAATGGCGAACAATTACCAAACAATTGGAATATATCACTCCTCAAACGATATTACTACTAAGGTATGACCTTCTCCATTTTCATTTATATTTTATACTAAACATTTGCAGGTATTTAATCAAAGACATCAAAGGATTCTTCAAACGCAGAGTCCTTAGGTCTGAAAGCACGTGTTGCACTGTTTTTCCCTTACACCGATTTTTTCCCAAATGGGTTTTTCCGGCGAGGTTTTTAACGAGGCAACCATTGTTCGTGCTAACTTAGAGCAATTCAACAGTATCCGAGGCTCCTTTACAATCAACCTCAAATACTGGGGTGCATCACCTTCGGATAGTTACAAGAAAAATACTTCTTGTCAATAGGGTTTCGATAGGTAAATTTTGTAGAGGACCAAACGGTCAAATAAACCGTGTCCATGTAGATTACTCGAACTCTAATGGCAAAACACGTATGCATGTATAATCTATTGAAAGAAGTATTTTTCCTTACCAGATGTTCCATGCTTCAGAAAAATTTATACTTTACAATTTCATACTTATGATCTATTGTGGAAACTGGCTTAAGGGCCGATCACAACTGAAGTTCAAATAATTTACCCGATACTCGAGGACTGCGGTACAAAAAAATCGACATGATCGAATTACTAAACCTCGGAATCGTAAGACCTTAAAAAGGCAATCCTCGATTTTATAGGCCCACGGCCACCCCATTCTGGGACTGATACTTCGAACAAGTTTGAAGTATAACAGGGGAACAAACCCAAAAGGCGAATCCTAAGTTAAAGGCTATGGCCAAATTAACACGGTTCGGAGATGTCCGATTTTCGTTATTAAACAGACCTTCGAATATTTTCACGAACCGGTTAAAAAGGCTACCCTCGGCTAAATTTCTAAGGGTCTTGATAATATCGACCCTTCGAAAACACCTAATGGGTACAAAGTCGTTCGAACTCTCGAACAAATTCTTTATTTTATGCTAAGGTATTACGAAACAAAGGGTCTTGATAATATCGACCCTTCGAAAACACCTAATGGGTACAAAGTCGTTCGAACTCTCGAACAAATTCTTTATTTTATGCTAAGGTATTACGAAACAAAGGGTCTTGATAATATCGACCCTTCGAAAACACCTAATGGGTACAAAGTCGTTCGAACTCTCGAACAAATTCTTTATTTTATGCTAAGGTATTACGAAACAAAGGGTCTTGATAATATCGACCCTTGAAAATCCTAATGGGTACGGAACCGTTCGAACTCTCAAGCAAATCCTTTATTTAGTGCTAAGGCACAACAAAATTTATATGATTAAACAATAAACTTTTCAAGCCGAAAAGGGGGAGAAAGCCATTCTTTTTGCTATGGCCGTATCAGCCTAATTCAAGAGCCTAAAGGGCTATTTTATTTTTGAGAAATCATCCTCACTCAATTAAAACCTAAGGGTCACCCTACTCCGAGTTCGAGCAAATACTCACTCGATTATAAAAACTACACTAGTTCGGCTTCGATCAAATTGCCTAAGCCTCGAACTTATGAACAAAATTTTCATAAGGCATAAATAAAACAAAATTTTCACAAAGCATAAATAAAATAAAGACAAGTCGGAAAGGAAAGAGATCGTTATATATATGATAATATTTACACAGGATCCTATACAAAGGATCAAAAGTGAAAATTCCTAAGGTTCTGATCTTCTCCGAGGGCAGCTTCTTCTCCATCGAGGTCCTCCCCATTCTCGGACCCGCTCTTGCTGCCATCATCATCATCATCATCGGAAGTGGCCAATGCTCCATCTTCGGCTTCATGCTCTCTAGCCTTTACTATCTCGTCGGTAAGATCAAAACCTCGAGCGTGGATCTCCTCGAGGGTTTTCCTCCAAGATTGGCATTTAGCGAGTTTGGCAATCTAATATGCTCGAGTTTGTGCGGTCTCGGCTGCCTTTCTTGCTTGGACTTGAGCGGATTCAACATCGGCCCGGTAGACGGCCACGATCGCATCTGCCTCGGCCTTTGCCTTTTCAGCTTCAGATTTGGCATTGGAAAGTTCGGAAGCCAATCGAGCCTCGAGCTCCTTTATTTTCCTTGCTTGAGCCGAGATCTTCTCCTTCATACCTTGAAGTTGACTTTCAACCGATGATAATTGGGCTCAAGCATTCTTTTTTTTCTGCAGCAAAGCGGTCCATACCTTCTTTCCACCCTAAGGACTCCGCCTTTTTCATGTTAACCTCCTCGCGGAGCGACTCAATCCTCTCGACCTTCTGCTGTAGCTGTGAGATCGAATTAGCCACCGTTCCTAAATTGAGCCCATGAGCTTTTAAGATTTTTATTACCTGCTCGATCAGGTCGGTCTGATCTTTGTGAGCCGTGGCTAATTCAGCTCGGAGGTCCTTGATATGTTCTTCTTTTGGTTTAACGAGAAGGTTGAGGGCATTCCTCTCCTCGGTAAGCCTTTGAATGTCATCCTCGTACCGACTCAGCTCGGCTCGAGACCGAGAAAATACTTCTTGGTGAAGCGCTGAGGCCTACGCAGAAAAAAGAAAAGAAATCAGACAAAAAGATAAAACTAAACACAAAGGTAATACCAACAAGGGGAGCTAAGGCTTACCCAATTCAGAGCTTACTGGACTTCATTGAAAAGGTTCGATGCCTCGCCCAAGTCTTTCCTCGAGACCTCCAAGTCACTCAGACCGGTAAAGTAATCACGAAAGGGGTCCTCCCTTCCGTGGGCTCCTTCGATTGAGAAGGTCTTCAAGGCCCAAGCCTCTTGAATCATCGCCTTAGAAAACGAGGGGAGCAGCGGGGAGCCTCCAATTTCTATTGCACCAAGTGAATCACTTTGGGCATTCTCCTCATCTCGAGGGGCCTCGACAGCCGTACCCACCGTTGGCTCAGTGTGGTGGGAGGCATCTTCGATCCTCGATGACTCGGGGACTTCTCCCAAGTCCCTTCCCGAGACCCCCTCATCTCGAGACGGAGTCTTTGCAGCCTTCATCGATTCAGTGGCCTTTGGGGTCTCGGTGCTAATTCCCACTCGGGCCACTAACCCGGAGTCGTCTTCTTCCACTTCTTCCTTTTCCTCCCTTAGACGCCGAACAGACTCTTCGGTTAGGAGGATGATGTTCTTCCTCGGCTTACTAGCTGCCTTCTTCTTAGGTTTTGGATCCCCGGAGGGTGAGGACTTTTTTCTCTTTTTGTCCTTCGCCGGTTTCGGTGCCGGGATCGAAGTCTCCCTATCACCAGATAGGGGCCTCATAACAACATCTTTGCCAAGGCCTGTATGAAAGGAAATTAAGTAAGAAATGCTTTAATAAAATCATTAAAGACGTGGCAAAGGGGCTTACCATGAGTTTTGGCTTCCCATCGGCCCTTTGATAAATCGCGCCATGAGCGCTTGGCATACGAAGAGGTCGAGGCTAGGTCCCGAACCCAACTCTTGAGGTTAGGAATTGTACCGGGCATCCTAGTGACCGCTACATCACGAAAGGGGATATCGATGAGAAGAAAAAAAGGAGCAAGACAATAAATAAGAGCTAACAGTGGAATTGTACTTACGCTTCATATTCCATTTCTCTGGAAATGGCATCTTCTCTGCCGGGATTAGGTCGAAAGTCCTCACTCGAACGTATCGGCCCATCCAGCCTTAGTCCTTGTCCTCGTCTATGCTCGAGAACAACACTTTGGTAGCCCGGCGTTGGAGTTTGATTAA
>AWOL01S0021801.1:21589-39036 GCA_000715115.1 Nicotiana otophora | reverse complement strand
GCGAAGACGTCATCGGCTTGGCAATCCCGTGCCAATGTCCCACAAGGTTACCCGAATATGATCCACCTCCACAGATAATTGCAAGACAATGGGAAAGCCATTGTCGAATTGACCACTACCGTGACTCAACTAGCAAAGGCTCAACTAAATCAAGTGCAAGCCCCTAAGAAAGTTTATGCTATGGAGAGAGTGAATGTTATGGTGAACAAGAAGAGGACTAACAGTCCACAAATAAAAACCCGAGTGGAGAACTATATGCAAGGTGATGGAGTTTTTGTTCAAGATGATTCTTATAATGAGCAAGAGGAGGAAGTGCAATATGTCTACAATTTTAAAGGGCAAATAAACAACTTCCAAGGCCCAAACCAACAACAATACGACAACAAAACAATCATGGCAATTGGAGTTCTAACAATCAAGGGGATTGGTATTACAATAACAATCAATGAAACTGTAGTGGGAACAACCAAGGAAATTGGGTAGGCAACAACCAACGTGGTTGGGGTAACAATCAAGGCCACCGGGGGTCGGGTTTACAAAGGCCCCAATGTATCAACAACTGAGCAACCCACCAAAAGAATGCCCATTCGGATTCCCAACTTACCTCACACAGCACATCAATACACAATCTAGAAGTTTAATGGGGAAAATCTCTCAAGCTCTAAATTCTTGTCCTCAGGGTGCACTAACAAGTGACACAGTGGAAAACCCAAAGGGTGGTAAAAATATGGGGCATGCTATGGCGGTTATCACAAGAAGTGGAAGAGGCGGGAATACACCCACCTCAAGTGGAAGGCCACTCACTAATGACGATAATATAATGCAAGAAGAATAGATCCCGAACAATGTTGGTCAATCAAATGAGGAAGTTTGGTTTGAGAGACTCAAGAGGAGGTGAACCCGTCTAGGCAATACATCATTGACATACCAGAGCTAGTTGTGCAAAGTTCAAGGGCACCATTGCCTAATCCTCCACCTTCATACCATCAAAGACTTGCCAAGTAAAATGGTGAGAATCAATTCATGAAGTTCATTCAAATGATGAAGAGTCTTTCAATAAATGTGTCATTGGTAGAAGGTTTGGAACAAATGCCCAGTTATGCATTGTTTATGAAAGATCTTGTGACAAAGAAGCGGTCGGTGAATTTTGTGACTATCAAAGTCACTAATCAAGTGAGAGAGATTGTTCATTCAATGGCTTCTAAGTTGGACGATCCCGGTGCTTTCACAATTCCTTGTATAATTGGAAGTGCCGAGTTTGGTAAAGCTCTTTGTTATCTTGGGGCAAGTAAAAGCTCTTTCAAGGGCACCATTGTCTCATCCTCCACCTTGATACCATCAAAGACTTGCCAAGTAAAATGGTGAGAATCAATTCATGAAGTTCATTCAAATGATGAAGAGTCTTTCAATAAATGTGTCATTGGTAGAAGGTTTGGAACAAATGCCCAGTTATGCAAAGTTTATGAAAGATCTTGTGACAAAGAAGCGGTCGGTGAATTTTGTGACTATCAAAGTCACTAATCAAGTGAGAGAGATTGTTCATTCAATGGCTTCTAAGTTGGACGATCCCGGTGCTTTCACAATTCCTTGTATAATTGGAAGTGCCGAGTTTGGTAAAGCTCTTTGTTATCTTGGGGCAAGTAAAAGCTCTTTCAAGGGCACCATTGTCTCATCCTCCACCTTGATACCATCAAAGACTTGCCAAGTAAAATGGTGAGAATCAATTCATAAAGTTCATTCAAATGATGAAGAGTCTTTCAATAAATGTGTCATTGGTAGAAGGTTTGGAACAAATGCCCAGTTAGGAAAAGTTTATGAAAGATCTTGTGACAAAGAAGCGTTCGATGAATTTTGTGACTATCAAAGTCACTAATCAAGTGAGAGAGATTGTTAATTCAATGGCTTCTAAGTTGGAGGATCCCGGTGCTTTCACAATTCCTTGTATAATTGGAAGTCCCGAGTTTGGTAAAGCTCTTTGTTATCTTGGGGCAAGTACAAATTTGATGCCCTGTTCAGATTTCAAGACTTTGTGGATTGGACAACCAATACCCACTTCTATGAGATTGCAAATGGCCGATCGTAGCATGAAAAGGCCGTTGGGTGTGATTGAAGATGTTTTGGTTCGGGTTGTTAAATTAATTCTTCTAGCGGACATTGTCATTCGAGATTGTGAAGGTGATTATGAAGTGACAATTATTCTTGGAAGACATTTCCTTGGTATGAGTAAGGCTCTTTGTGCTGTTGAAGCCGGAGAACTCACTTTCCGAGTTGGTGATGAAAAAATGGTATTCCATGTGTGTATGTCCATGTGGCAACAAAATAGTAATGTGGTGTGTTCTCTTGTAGATTTGGTGACTGATGTTATTATTTATGATACAAGTGATACTATCAATGTTGGTAATATGTTGGAGGACGTCTTACTCCACTTTGATATATCTTGGACATCTTGCTCAACTTTGGGGTATAAGCCACACCTTTTGCATGCGTAAGATCAAGTTGGAGGAAGGCGCTAAACCATCCATTGTTAATCATAGAAGACTCAATGAGGCTATGCAACACGTTGTCAAGAATGAGATTATCAAGTTGTACCCTATCTCCGATAGTTCATGGACCACTCCGGCTCAACGTGTCCCAAAGAAGGGGGCATGATGGTGGTCATCAACGATAAGAATGAATTGATGCCTACAAGAACGATGACCAGAAAGAGGGTGTGTATGTATAATCGCAAGCTCAACAAAGTAACAAGTAAGGATAACTTTCCACTTTCTTTCTTAGATCAAATGCTTGATATATTGGCTGGTCGTGCTTTATGCTGCTTTCTTGATGGGTACTCGAGCTAAAACCAAATTCTCATTGCTCTGGAAGATCAAAAGAAAACAAGATTTACATGTTCCTGTGGTACTTTTTCTTTCATGCGGATGGCATTTGGTTTGTGCAATGCACCGGTGACTTTTCAACAGTGTATGATGGCTATTTTCACGGACATGGTGGAGGACTACCTTGAAGTTTCCATGGATGACTTCTCGATGGTTGTGGATTCTTCTGATGATTGTCTTGAAAATTTGGACAAAGTGCTCGCTAGATGTGACGAAACCAACTTAGTACTCATGATTGTCTTCCTCATGGTTGAGGAAGGTATTGCTCTTGGCCATAACATATCAAGGAATGGAAGTGAAGTTGACAAGGCAAAGATTCAGGTGATTTCTAATCTTCCACCCCCAACTTCGATGAAGGGTGTGCGAAGTTTCCTAGGCCATGCAGGTTTTTACCAGTGCTTTATCAATGATTTCTCCAAAGTGGTGAACTCATTGTGCAAGCTCCTTGAGAAAGATGTCAAGTCAATTTCAATGATGATTGTGTGAGAGCTTTTGAATATTTAAATCTCAAGTTTACAACTACTCCCATCATCACCGCTCCAAATTGGAGTGTGCCTTTTAAACTCATGTGTGATGCAAGTGACGTAGCGGTGAGGGATAATTTGGGGCAACGTATCAACAAGATTTTCCATTTGGTCTACTATGCTAATAAGACCATGAATAGTGCCCAATTCAACTATATCATTATTGTATTTGTAATTGAGAAGTTCTGCCCGTGCTTGATGGGTACCAAAGTTATTGTCCACACGGACCATGCGGCGCTTCATTATCTTATGAGAAAAAAGGACTCCAAAGCTCAGTTGATGAGATGGGTACTCTTATGGCAGAGATATGATGTTGAAATCCAATATAGCAAAGGTAGTGATAACGAAGTGGCGGACTACTTGTCTCGTTTGGAGGAGGAGGGGAGGCTTGTGGCAATTTCAATGACAGATGTGCCATGGTTAGCGGACTTGACAAATTTTCTTGTGCGTGGAATACTTTCGTATGAGTTCTCTTCAAGCCAAAGGAATAAGCTCAAAAGGGATTGTCAAGATTATTATTTAGATGAACCATAACTTTTTCGGATTTGTACGGACATGATAATTACGAGGTGTGTACCGGAAGACTAGCAAGGTGATATTCTTGGGGCTTGTAATTCTTCGCCATATGGTAGTCATCATGGTGGAGTATGAACGGTGGCCAAAGTGATTAGTTGTGGTTTTTATGGGGCTTCTCTTTACACGGATTCTAGTGAGTTGGTAAAATGAAATGATGAATATCAACGGGCCGGTGGAATCTCAAGGAAAAATGAAATGCCTCTCACAACCATTTTTGAGATTGATATTTTCGATGTTTGGGGCATTGACATCATGGGCCCTTTTGTGAGCTCTTGTGGAAATACCTACATCTTGGTCTTGGTGGATTGTGTGTCCAAATGGGTTGAGGCTGTTGATTTACCCAACAATGAGGCGAGAAGTGTAGTGGCTTTCTTGATGAAGAATATTTTCAGAAGATTTGGTACATCACGTGCAATCATAAGCAATGGGGGGTCAGACTTTTGCAACAAAGCTTTTGACACTTTACTTAGCAAGTATGGTGTTACTCACAACGTCATGACTCCCTCTTACCCACAAGATAGTGGGCAAGTGGAAGCCTCCAACTGGGAGATAAAGAGTATCTTGTCTAAAATGGTGAATGCTAATCGGACGGATTGGTCCAAGAAGCTTGATGATTCGTTATGGGCTTATCAGACGTATTACAAAACACTTATCGGGATGTATCCATACTGGTTGCCAATCAATTTACTCTATTTCTTGGAAAGAAATTCATTGTGTTTAAAGTGGTGTTCGACAAAGCTTGCCCTCTTATGGCGTAACTAGAGCACAAGGCAATGTGGGCTCTAAACAAGTTTAATCTTGATTGGGATGTAGCCATTATCTTGAGGGACGCACATTTGAATGAATTAGATGAGTTTCGGTACCATGCATATGCGAGTTTATCTTTTTACAAAGAAAAGATGAATATCTTCATGACAAATACATTTGGAATTAAGAGTTCGAGGTGGGCGATATAGTATTGTTGTTTCACTCAAGGTTGAGAATGGTTCCCGGGAAGCTAAAATCCAACTGGAGTGGTCCATTTGAAATTGTTGGTGTGACACCTTTTGGTGCATTAGACTTGAAGAACAAGAAAGATAAAGTATTCTGAGTCAATTGTCACCGGATGAAGCACTACTTGGGAAAGGTTGGAGATAGCCATATGGTGTCGATCATTTACTTCACTTCAGGGAGCTTTGACACTGCTTCTTGATGTGACGTTAAATTAGGCGCTTCTTGGGATGCAACCCATGTTCTTTTCCTTTTATTTTGTAGTTACATGTTATTTGTGTTCTCACGTGATTTGAAGTGTGCTATAGTGTTGAGTGTGACTTGCAGGAAGGGTGAATTAAAAAATGGCCAAGTGTTCAAGGACTGTGAACCGCACAATTCTATGTGCCACAGCCAGAGGACATTCGCGGTCGCACATTTCACATGCGGACCACACAATTAGATCTTGCAAAAGTGTAAAAATGTGAACTCTTTAAAGCTTGAGCCTATCAATGCGGGGCTAATCTGCGACCACAAGAGGAAATCTGCGGCCGCACCCAAAAATATGCGGACCACATATTAAGATCAGAGAATGCTGACCAATGTGATAGAGTGTGGACCGCACATGGAAATATGCAGCCGCACTTGACCCCTTTTCCCTCTTAAGATTCTTAGTATATACAGAAATCTTGAGTTCTTTTTACACTTTTCCCTTTCCTCAAAATCGCTGTTACTATGCAAGTTTCCTGAGAGATTTTCACTGTCCCCCCACACACCCACCTGTGCTTATACACCCAGTGCACTCACTCTATATGGTATGGTTCATTTCATGTTAATTTTTTGTGTTAGTTAAATTTTTAAAACTGTAATTTCTATTTAGGCCACCTGTTATTAAAGTTCACCCATGTGCCCATATGAGGTAGATCTGAATTGGGTAGTTGATAATACATGCTATAATGGGTTGGGTTAATGAGATTTCATGTTTATATTATGTTTCCATGTCTATTTGTACAAGTAATTGCAAAATGTAAGTAGAAAAAGAATGCATGTGCGTAATTTTCAAAATCTACATCAGCACTTGAATTTGTTTCTTCTGCGGGTTAGGCGTTTTGGGCAACCTGGTGAAGCAAGTGCATCTGCGGCTACACTTTAATTGTGCGGACCGCCGAAATCGTAAAGGGGTCGCACTCAAAAATATTCAGACCGCAGATGTATTCTATGGCCGCACATCAAATATTTGTGGACTGTAAATCCCAGTTCCAGCAACCTGTTGTTTTTGTCGTAATTTCACCGTGTCCACAATGTTCTCCCTTGCCTACATAAGTCTTGCATATGATGAATAATGAGTTGCAACTAACAAATTTCTTTGATTTGATATAAGCAATGGTTCGATCGCACCGCGGCAGTGAAACTACAAAAGAAAACGGTGAATCTTCTAGGGGTCGAAGTAGAGTTACCTTGCCCTTTGGCCAGCCCAAAGCCATTAGGAAGATGGCCACAACAGGTAGACGGAGAGGTGCATACCTCTCCGAATCTTGTTCCTATGTCCTTTCTAGGGAAGCTTTGGAGGGAAACTCAGCCTATATTCAGGAAGAGCAGACACCTACACAGTGTAGCCCATAGGGGAGATTTTAGCTCATATATGAGGCCTCCTCATTTCACAGCACTTCCGAGGGGTCAGAAAGTGCTAGCCATACCTCTAATCAAGTAGACGCCCCAGACATAAGTGTACAGATTGTATAGGATATCTCCGATAATGATAGAGGGGGAGATGGTACATCCACGGGTGTGGAGAGATTGAAGAAAACGAATATATGGGAGTTTAGGTTCGTTAGCTTGCCAGCCTTCAATGACTTCCATATGTGGTGGACAGTATGATCCTTGACACTTGAGAAACAATTTTCCTTGAAGGATTTCGATAAATACAACCCGAAAGTGTTGAGGAAGTTCAGAGCAAGAAAGGGCAGGATGTGGTTTACTGAGAGAGTTGAAGATTCTAAGGAGTACCTCGTCCGAGATTTCTACAAAAATGTTTCTCTCATCAAGAAGGGGACGAAGGTGACTAAAGTACGCAACCTCAAGATGAGGTTTGATCAGCACACGCTAAATGGGTTTGAGGACATGGAGCTAAGGGAGTGCCTATAGAAGTGTGCAATGAAAGAAGAAGTCCGACCTTGGCTAGCAGAGATCTTAGCACCACCATGGCCACCACCACCATGGATCACTGTTGGGGTTCCCATTTCGCGGAACACATTGAGATTTGAGGTAAAGGGATGGCAGACCTTTGTTTGTAGCAGACTGGGTCCGTGCCAGAATCAGACTCATCTTCCTCTTCCTTACAATGTTCTTGTGGCATCTATCATGGCCAGGTACCAATTAATGTGGGTGCTGTGATGTTGTCCAACATTTCATTGGTAGCACATTATACCAACACGGCCTACGCTTATCCCAACCCTATCACATAGTACCTCACTGATGTAAAGTTAGATCCAAGATCATATGATACCAAGGTGAAGCCGAATAAGCCACTTGACTTGTATTTATTGATGGATGGGACAATCCCAAAGAAGAGAGCTCCGCCTTCTACCACCACAGGCTAGTCTGACGAGCCGAGAGTGGTAGTCACCGAGACAACTGACCTTCCATCTACCTCTGTTGAGCCCTCTTCTAGTTCTACTACTATGCCTCCACCACAACCCTCAGGTCTTACCATAGCCCCTATGACTGGCCCTGCAAAAGCTCTGAGGATGGTGCCAATGCTTACTGCTCTATTATTCGCTCTACGAGTCTTCAATACATTGGCGAGTCTCAACAGCTGGATGGAGATGACTACTTTAAAGTTGTCTGACATATATAGTATTGTTGCAGCGTAGTCATCTATACAGATACCACATGTATCCTATGATCTTGATGAGAAGTTGAAGAAGATTCAGGAAAACCGGAAGATGATCATGGACACTATAGTACATCACAAGTCGGTTATTGAGGAGTTGGCCAAAGAAGTGAAGAAGATGAGAAAGTCTAAGGCAATCAAGAGATCGGTTGACAAGCTTAGGAAGGAGGTGACCAGACTTGTGACTGCTGGGGATCTACCCTTTGATATGGTACTTGACCCAGACCAGCCCGTCCCAGATCCATATGCACCATCTGATAGTAATTGAGTGACTTTATCTTTGAGTTGACTTTGGTAGTAATTGAGTGGTTTATTGGAACATAGTGATCTTTAACTTGATTGTGGTTGTTGTAGTCTCTAGACTCTATCCACTTTTATGGTTTAGTTAAGTGAGGGGTGAGGTGATCTTTCGTTGCTAGTCCAAGTACCCGTGTGAATGATTTGGAACTTTTCCCGAATGTGCTTCGAGGCGAAATCCTGGGTTTTCTTGGTTTGGGAAATGATTGTAGGCTTTCCTTGGTCTGTTTGAGCTTTCTATTGCCAACCCATGTTGTTATCCCTAGTCAAACCACTCTAAGCTTCTAGCCTTTCTCATTTGATAACCATGATATAAGCCTTTACCCGTTTTGTCGTGATCCTCTCTTGGCACCCGGACCTTGCTTAACACTCTTGTGAAATAAGTGGCCTAAGGCATAATGAGGGAGAGTTGAGGAATTTGAAATAGGTATCAAGGCACCAAAAAGACAAAACAAATGATTTCTATGAAAAGAGACGGCAAAAAAAGAGAAAGAAAAAAAAAACAAAAAGAGAAAATGCAAAGATAATAAAGGAAGGGTTACTGGATTCATAAAGAGGTAATGATCGCTAACGTGAGCATCGAGGGAGAAAAAGAATGAAATGCACAGGAAATAGTGATGTCAAGTCTCTCTAGCCCCAAGAAAAAGAGACTGCCTCTAAGAATTGATAATTGAGAGCCAAGAAATGAAAATATGGATGCTTAAGGAAAGGTGTAACCACTTAACCATATGGTATTCTTCACCAATCCAAAACCCTTCATTACAACCCGAAATAAGTCCTACTTGATTTTGAACCGAGTAAGCTTACATTAGTAGTGATGTACACCAGGGGCAAGCCTATGGTACTTGAAGCCGCACTTGTGCTATTCTGTTTTGAGAGAAGAGTAAACCTTTAATTGATCTAATGATTGAGTGCTAACCTTTATAGTGAACTTGACAAATGGAAGGTAGAGGAAGAAAAGTTTGGATTCCACCATGATCTACATGATAGAACAGGAGTCCTCGATGAGTAAAGTCAATTCTTGAAGTTCAAATGTCACATTAGAACTATAGGTGCATGATATGTGAATGGTCAACATATTGCCAATGTATGAGTATTGTGTGTAATTGCTGGTCCCAACTGAGTGTGGATGGCTTACCATTGACTCGTTGAAATGACCATTCACTTTGAGGCGGTGGGAACTAATGTATTTGCAAGAGGACAAGCGAATACTTAACTTTGGGGGAGTTGATAAGTGTGGATTTTGACAACTTTTAGTAACTTCTTGCTTTAGTTTTAGTCTGAAAGTGTTGATTTATGTTCCCAAAACTAATCAAAGAGTGAAAATTGTAGGAATGTTGGAGATTTGGACTCTAATAAAGAAATCCAACTCAAAAAGGAGTGTGCCGGCTCACAAGGAAAGAAGGAGCACAACAGACCAGAAGTGTGGACTGCAGAATTCTCTCCGCAGCCGCAGATCTTATGTAGAATCCCAGAAGTGCTTGAAGAGAAGTGCAGTTGTAGAACATGGTTGCACTGACAATAATTGAAAAAGTTCATAGAGTGCGCAATATGACCAAGAATGATGCCTTGCCAGAAGTGCAGGCCACACATGATTTGTACGGCCGTAGAAGCTGAGTGCAGCCACAGATCAAATTGTGTGGCTGCAAATTCTCTCAACCTACAGACTCAAGCAATGTGTGAAACGCACATGGAATTGTGCGGCAATAGAATTTCTCTAAGGGCATATTTGCCAGCGAATTTTGGGCCACTATAAATTGACAGGAATCACTTTTTAAGGTCATGTTTTGATGTTTTCCTAGTTGTAGCCGTTGTAGTTTACAATTTGGGTAATTTGTGATCATGTTGGGACGCAAACAACATAGTTTATCATTTCAATTTTATGTAATGGCTTTAATTAGTGTTTCTTCTTTGTTTTCTTCATTTTCTACTATGAGTAGCTCGATTCTTACTGGGGTGGTAAATCTTATGGGTATTTAATTTAATCCTTGTTTATGATTGGATGTTTGTTATTTAGCCTTGTTCATGCTTTAGTTTTATAATTAATGGTTGCAGACATTCCTTTTTTACTTGATCTTTACTTGAGAAAGAGGGACCTAGTATTGGAAAACATGGCTAGCAAGAAATTGGGCAAGTTAAGGATTTGACTAGCCTAATTAAATGGTTTGAATTAGAGATATGGAAAACCCGACTTTAGCTCATATCAACTATTTAGCTTGATACCCATTTGAGCTTGAGAAAGCCAAACTAGGAAAAATCACTCCATGTTCGGGAGGTATTGAGTGGGTAACTTAGAGTTGAAAGCTATGATACACCCCAATTAATAAAACAAGTGTTAACATAATTAACCCATTAGGTGAACACCTAGGCGAAAGTTACATCCCTATGCCTTTTTACTTAATTGAAAACAACAAAAAATAATTAGTCAATTTCTAGTTTCATTTCTCTAGTTGATAATTGATAGTATAGTTTATAAAAGTAATTAGCAAAACCAACTTGATTGGAAGTGTATTTAAGTTGTTTCGTCTCCACCCATCAAATATAGACTCTAACACCCATTGTTAGATCCCTAAGGAAATCGACCCCGAATCAAAATTGCGTAATATTCTTCCAACGACCTCTTCCATTCATTGTTGAGTGTGGATTGGGAGTGTATCATATATTGTGCTATCCGTTTCTCCATGGTTATAGTCATGTACTTCGCGTGTTTGTTGTTATTGCGCATATGGTTATTTAGAGCATCATGGCATGAGGTATTTCATATGGACCGGTATTCAGATTGGGTGATGCATCGCATTAAAGTAGGTTGAAATAGGATTCTTTTTCTTATTTTATGTGTATTGTTCCTCCTTTGTGTGACGGGTTCATAGAATTGCGCCTTGTAGTGGTATTTGTTCAACTTGCAGGACGATTCTCTTATTTGTTTTTCTTTCCATTATTGGGTACATTCGAGTTGTTGCCTATTTGGTGCACGGGTTGCACTAAATGTGGATCAAGGCGGTGCTGGTGTGGCTTGTCGGTCAAGCAGCTCATGCCGGATGAGATGAGGTTATTGGACCTGGAATAAGTGCTACCGAATTTGATTAGGGTATGTTGGGAAGAATAACATCACTAGCCAGCTTAGAATTTGGCTGTGGTTCTTATCAGGTGAGACAACTCGGCGCTTGAGCCATTGTGATTCTATTCTCTCACATATGGTGAGAACACGAGCTAGAGTTACTGATGACCCTGCCCCAGAGCCAGTGTTGATAGAGGCTGGGGCAGGGGCAGAAGCAGAGGCCAAGGAAGAGCACGTGCTATAGCTAGAGCACCTATCAGAGCAGCAGTTGAGGAGCTGCCAGTAGCTCCTGTTGTTGCCCCCAGACTTCAGGAGACCTTAGCATAGTTCCTGAGCATGTTTGGTATATTGGCTCATGTGGGCTTGATTCCGGCTGCACCAGCTACTTCACAGACCAGGGGAGGAGCTCCAACTCCTGTTGCCCGCACCTTAGAGCAGCGGGCTCACATTGGTCAGGTTCCCGGTGTGGTGCCGGCACAACTAGGTTTTCCAGTTTAGCCCGTGATTAGGGCAGCAACATCTTAGGAAGAACAGATGTAGAGAAGTATTACCTTCCTACCTTCAGTGGTTTGGATTCAGAGGATGAACATGATTTCCTAGTTGAGTGCCAGTGTTTTCTCCGCACTATAGGTATTGTAGAGACAAGTGGGGTTGTTTTTACTACGTTTCTGCTTAAAGGAGCAGCATATCAGTGGGGGCAAACGTACAAGTTGTGTAGCATGGCCGAGGCAACATCACTTACATGGGATCGGTTTTCAGAGTTTTTCTTGAGGTAATATGTTCCTCACACCCTTCGAGATTCCTAGCGCATGGAGTTTGAGCAGCTGCGCCAGGGCACTGTGTTAGTGTAACACTATGCCGTCAAATTTAGTGATTTGTCCCGACATGCAACTTCTTTGGTTTCTAAAGTTAGAGAGCAAGTCCACAGGTTCATTGAGGGGCTCAACTATGATATCCGGTTTAGCATGGATCGGGAGTTGGAGTTGGATGTTCCATTTAATCAGGTAGTAGAGATCGCTCAATGACTAGAGGGCATGCAGAACTAGAAGGGAGAGGACATACGGGTTTAGGAGAGAGAGGGAAGGGAGTCTAAGAGGCCTCGCAGACCAAAAGGATCTACTAGTCCCTATTTTGGAGGCAAGGTATGCCATGGTAGAGGTTTTGTGGATCAGTCTGTTCAATTTTCACTTCAGGCTTTGCGCGGTGCTTCAAATATCCATGGGTCGAAGAGTGCCCGTGCCGGATAGCTTCCACAGCCACGCCGGCGGAGATGCTACTTTGAGTGTGAAGATACAAGCCACATGGTGAGAGATTGTACCAGACTCTGAATAGATGTGTCACGGTTGGGTATCTAGGCTATGCGTTATGCTCGAGTTGCTGATATTTTTGCACCTCCATCTTGGAGTACAGGTCAGGTGGGTAGATGGCGCACAAGAGGGGGGCTTGATCTGTTGATGTACTTTTTATGGTAGGGATGAGGCCACTGCACCGGATGATATCGTACAAGTATGGTTTTGGTTTATTATAAAGGAGCATCATTCATATTGTTTTCTGTTATGCTTATAGGGGTGAGTCCTCCTATGTTGCTTCACATATGGGTGAGTTTCGTGATTTTGTACTTTGCTTATGTATTTACCCATGTTGGGAGATTCTATAGTGGTAGACCATTTCTATCATTTTGTTTTATTCATTATTAAGAGCTATAAGACTAGGAATGACTGTCCGTTACCAATGACGGTAGGTTTTGATGTGATTTCTGGGAGTGGTTGGTTAAGATTTGTGAATTAGATGCTCTACCGGTGTGGGAATTCAGCATGTGTTATGACTTTGCTTGTGGAAATTGAATTAGTGGAAGGTTTTGGTTGCTATAATATGTAATCTACTTGTGATTCAGAGTTAAGGATGGGATCCTCGTGTTTCCATGTGGTTTTTTATGTTTGAGCCAGGTGTCGCGGTGAAGTTATATTAGTATGAGATCCTTGTGAGTTATTCGTATACTTTGATTCTCCCTTGTGGAATCAATTTGTAGTATGCTACTGATAGAAAGTTGTGCCTGTCAGGTTTGTTTGATAGTTCTTTCATGTGTTCCCTCGTATATTCAATCATATTCATCTTGTGCTTATTGGGGTTTAGCTTGCGAGGTGTGTGCCCAAGTGGTGTTAGGTGTGACTTGTTTATATGAGTGAATAATCATGGCATTTTCGTGCTTCCTGCATCCTTGTAGGTGTTGTGGAGGTTTGGAACAGGGTTCTAGCTGATATGAGGTTAATTATGGTGCTGGGTTTGAGTATGGACGACTATTATGATTAGAAATGTTGTTATGGACATAGGTGTAGTGTGTTAGGTCATGTGTTTGTATCTGGTGAGTGTATACATAGGTTATTGCAGCTGGTTGAGGATGATACCGTGTATTGATGTAGGAATCAGGTCTTGTGGAAACAACCAGATGGTGAGAAATTTGGTTCTAAGGCCTATTGGTATTGGTGGAAGGAAAAACCTTCAGTTGAGGTGGTGTCATCAGGCTTACGTGGATTTGGGTTGCCGTGGGGTGTATGAGTGAAGTGTATGGAGCCTCTATTAGATACAAAATAGTACAATGATAGTGTCGGCAACAAGGCTGTGACTATATCTCAAAACATGGTGATAAAATGAACAAAAGATGCAGCACCCCGAGTGAATTGGGGCTCACCGAATCAACTGGGAAAAGAGTCTAGTGATATCGCTAATCAGTGTCGCCTTCTATGGAACCACCTGCATCCATTAAAGATGCAGCGGTCCCGGCAAAAGGGACGTTAGTACTGTCGAATAGTACTAGTATATACGACTAAACACTCTCTCAAAGAAATGAGCAGTAATGCAAGTAAGAACAGTCATAATATCAGTTAAAGCCTCAAACAATTACCAAATATCAAATTAGAGACAAGATAAGTTTTAAATAAATTTCCAAACTTTAAGTTGGGAAATCTTTGGTACCAGTATACCACTATTCAGAATTCCGTTATGATTTCCAACACCGTCACCGCCATGTGTGCGGCATGGCATCCATCACAACCTAATCGGCTAGTATGTATCATGCGAGACATCAACCAAATCACAATTTCAATTACCATTATAACACAGTCACCTCCATGTGTGCGGCATGGCATTTGATTACAACCCGATCGACTAGGTTGTCTCATGCGATACATCAACCAAATCATAATTGCAATTATAATTCTAACACAGTCACCACCATGTGTGCGGCATGGCATCCGATCATGACCCGATCAGGTAGGACGTCTCATGTGAGACATCACCCTTTTCTATCAATCACCTCATTTCATATTTCTTGCACATATCTTCATTTCATTGGCAATAATGGTCATAATTGTATTATTTCGCTTGGCACATTTTCCTTGTTTCATATTTCACATTTCGTATTACGTGATTCGTATTTCATGCATACCTTTTTACTTTCAACCGTCATCATGGACTTTCCAATAATAAGGCATTTCTATTCAAGACATTTAAGCACGCATTTGAGCAAATAGGAGTTTTAGGCACATTACGATTTCTTACACAAGCTTTCACTAGCTTTCCTTTGAAACACAACTTGAGGTTAAGGCATTAAGATATGCAAGCCCTACTTTGAACACATTCTCAAATAGAAGTACAACATAACAAGAGCATTTGAATTATATATTGATCACGGATGTCTTTTGACACCAGGTAATCGATCACAATAAGCAACTCGAGACTTACATGGATATTGTGGGGTTAAATTTTAAGAGAAGAGTTTAGCCAACATACCTTACTTGAGCTTCCATAACCCTAAATGTTCCGAAAATCTTAGCAACTTCAATCTATTTTAGAAAAGTACAAAATTGAACCAAAATTAGGAAGATGATCATGGTTCTAGCTCATTTGAGCACTATATTAAGCACTAGGTATACATTAAGGTTTTAAGGTCCTTTTATGGAGGATTCCTTCATCCGACAACCCATTATTTACTATTTTAGCTCGACAATCTCTCTGCATCCCATAATCAATCATGCATGCAAAATAAGCCACTCCAATACCCATGAATTATCTTACTACTTGCACGTCTCTATTTAAAATTCGAAATTAAGAGATAGGGTGTAGAATCTTACCTCTAGGATGAAGACCTAATGTGCTTCCCTTGTTAATTCTTCCAAGATTTTGAGTAAGAATTGGGGAATAATTGATTGGGGAACTCTCTCCCTCTCTAGACCCTTTTCTCTCTTTCCAAATATCAAGTTCTCCCTTCAGAAATGGTCCATAGGGTCTAAATAATTAAATGGGGTTGGGTTATAAAAACCCAAACATGAAGTTCCGAAATGGGATCTACGGTTCGCGAAATGGGCCACAAAATGACCCTCCGGATCTATGGTCGCCTGCCCCACTCTACGGCTGTTATGCGGTCCGCAGATCTAGTCTGCAGTCATAATGCATCGTAGAACCTCCATCCGCAAACATTCCAAGCTGGCTCTGTGATCAGTGTGCGGTCCGCGAAATCGTTTTGCGGTAGCATAATGGGCGGCAAAATGACATCAAAAAATGGTCCAAATGACTGCCTCACTCTACCGCCATGCTGCGGCCTGTAGAGTGATTTTGCGGCCGCATAATAGGCTGCAAAAATGCCCAGCTATGCCAAATATATTCCTCCAACTATCATTAACACATACGCCTACCTCGGCACCATGAAACCTCGAGTTCTTTTAGGAAAAATTTTACGGGGCCAAGGCTCCGAAAAATCCAGTCTTGCAAACTGATTAGCAAAGCCTGCACATCCATCGCTAGTGGTCTCTCTGCTGCCGCAAAATATACCAAATTACCCATACTCTGAGCCTTTGTACTCAAAGCATGGACCACCATATTGGCCATTTCGGTATGATACAAAATGGTGATCCCATAGTCTTTCAGCAACTTTAACCATCTTCGCTGCTCCAAATTAAGGTTCTTCCGCTTGTGCAAATACTGGAGACTCCGATGGTCGGTATAGACCTCACATGGAACACAGTATAGATATTGCCTCCAAATATTCAATGCATGAACAATAGATACCAATTCTATGTCATGTACAGGGTAATTCTTCTCATGATCCTTCAACTATTGAGATGCGTAAGCAATCACCCTACCATCTTGCATCAACACCGCGCCAAGCCCAATACGTAATGTATCAAAATACAAAGTGTAATATCCAAAACTTGTAGGCAACACCAGCAGTACTAACGTCCCTTTTGCCATCTTTAAATGGATGCAGGTGGTTACATAGCAGACAATGTTAATCGCAGTTAGTGGTACATCATCATCTTCCCAACGGACTCGGTGAGCCCCATTTCATTCCGGGGTCATGTATTGTACCTTTTATTTATATTATGGTCACTTTTTAAGGTATAGTCGAGGCCTTGTTGCCAACACCATCTTTACTCTCTTTTGTATCTTTAGAGGCTCCGTAGACACTATGTGGGTTGTATATGGGTGTTGAGAATGTTAAACCAATTATGTTGTGTTTGATCACTTGTTCCATTCAAACTATAAGAAATATGTATTTTGAGACTTAAAGGCGCAATGGCTAATCAAACGATTTAGCATCGTATGTATGAACTTCCTGCTGTATAATTTATTAAATCATGTCTTTTCTTGATCATGGGTGAATTGGGTATAAAGAATCTAATAGGCTTGCTCGATCGGGTTCACTCGGTTGAGCACCGGTCGCGCTCCTCGATTTTGGGGTGTGACATGTATAAATGAATGAAATGCAGATAGAAGTAAGTTAATAAGATTTCTCGGAATGTCAGAAGATCAATATGCGTTCGGATAAACTTTATCAACTACGTATTTTGTCTAAGACCCATGAAGAGAAGATAAAATAATAAGACACATGGGAATTCAACAACATAGGCACCCCAGTGCTTCTATGGATAGAGACATTTGTGAAAGTTATGAGTTTGGCCGTTTCGTTTATATCATATGGATCATGCCAAAAGAAAAGAAGGGATGGCCTTAACATACCAGAGCCAAATCTCTTGACAATCCCTCTAACACATATTAATCGTGACAAAACACGTAGCGGCGGGATCGAAGTAGGGAAAAATTCGTATGATATTCTTGAGAAAGGTTTTATCGTACTCCCTTAGAATCGTAATCTCACAATGCTATAGTATTATGCAGTTTCATATAAACTCTTGTTTGAGATTTCACCCGTTTCTTAGCAACTTAAGCATCTCACTTAACAATGTAGGGAAAATCTC
>AWOL01S0021792.1:4383-19336 GCA_000715115.1 Nicotiana otophora | reverse complement strand
ACACTTTAAATATGAATATTTCCATAAACAAGATTCAAGTGTTGGAAAAAATATTACACACTTAGATATTCAATACAAAGCAAGGAAATGAATAAATGAACAAAAATGGGTAAAGAAATTCTCAACCAAAGACTCCAAATCTTCAAGATCCAAGTATGTGTGCAAGAACCCTAGCTTTCAAACTTGTCTTCTCTAGTCATGAGATTGAAAATTAAGCCAAAGATGTGTTTCCAATAATCCAGGTCGTGTATTAGTGGGTTTGGAATGGAGAAAATGTGAAATGCCAAAACTGTCCATAGCTGAAGCCCATTGACCACACCTGTGGAGGGATCCTCACAGGTGCGGTTCCGCAGATGCGGATAGCCTCTCGCAGAAGCGACCTTTGATGGAAAACATTTACTCCGCAGAAGAGGACTTACACACGTAGAAGCACGATCGCTGATGCGGACATCAAGTATAAAAGCACAACCGCAGATGCGTTTCCTCACTTGCAGATGCAATCCCATCGAAGGTTGCTTGAATTCTTGAGATGCGGCCTTCTCCACGCAAATGCGAGGTCACATAAGAGCACGGTGTTTGGCAGATGCGGAATCGCTAAAGGAATTTGCACGCGTTTTACACGTTTTTGCTAAATTCCACTTCAATTGAATTCAACTCTTTTCATGGCATGATTTACTTGAAATTTTATCAATACACACCATAAATAACCTCATATCATAATTAAAGAATTTAGAAACTAAACAAAATAGACTAAAATAAATGGTACAGTCACCACTCATCAATAGTGCGCTCGGACTGTCCGTCCGTTTGAGGGTAGAATGTTGTTCTCAACTCAACCCGTGTGCCCAACTCACACTGTATGACTTCCCAGAAGCGTGATGTAAACTGCGTACCCCGGTCAGAGATGATGGATACCGGCACGCCATGAAGTCGGACAATCTCGCAAATATAGACCTACGCCAGTTGCTCTAAAGAATATGGACCACTGGAATGAAATGAGCCAACTTGGCTCCTATTATCGCGTTCTGGCGATAATAGAATGGACAACAGAAGAAGATTCATGAGAAATTTAGAGAATGGTCATTCGGGAAGACGCCTCCCTAAAGCAAGCAACGTGAGCAAAGTTAAGCTTAAGGGACTGCATGTGCCAGTTTCACTAAGTGTCACCATCGCGAGTAAGGAATTTTGTTATCCTTGGTAGAGAACGATTACCGCAAGGCGAGTAAGGGTCATCGATGATGTGAAAGGATACCAAAGATGAAGAGGTAAAACATCTATAAGTAGGTCATCGTAGCACTAAATCTTAGTACTCCCCTAAAATGGGGAAATATGGAGTGATGTGGCATTAAGTCATAATTAAGTAGTTCTAGTAATTATGGAATGGTAAAGGAAGAATGCGATAAAATGAGAAAAGGGATGATATTGCACTTTTTAAAATCCTACAGATATGCAACGATTCCAGAACATTATGCCAACACGACATCAATGGGAGGAAGTAAGGGTTCCTGCCCGAGATGTTATTATTAAATAAGGAGCCGGTGTGAGATGTAAGTTAAGAAAAAGGAAATAACCCAAGGAAGATAACGTGGAACATTGATATGAGAATTGGACAACAAGTAGTTGGTAGTTGATTCAGGAAGAGCCTAGTTAAGGCTAGACAGGAGGTTACAGGCGAGTCAACAGATTGTGCAAGATAAACATAGTAAAATCGAATATAGTGAATTCAGATTCTCAATAATGTCATTGTAATACTTGAGAATTATTCAGATAGGAGTTGGGGTAGTTAAAGGTACCGTATGAGTATTACGGGAATAAAAGAGAGTGCCACTAGGAAGACAATCAAAATATCATTTCAGAAGCAACCCTACAAGCACAAGGGAATTAATCGATCAATGATCTAGAGTGAGTTACGTTACGAATGCACTCAAGATTTCGAAGTATTATCCATGCAACATATATGTTGACAATCATATAGCCATAGAAGACTCCGGTATAAGTTAAAATAAAGAATTGAGTCCATGTCATAGACAAAGGATTGAATCGTTAGAAGATTGTATCATGGATCCATAGAGTCCATGAAAGGCTAAAGTAATAACTAATACCATGAGCCGCAGATCGGAAGATAGCTTAAGCCTACATAAAGGCTGATCAGAAGGAAGAGGAAACTAAGAGTTACATCAATAAGTAAATTAGTAGTCTCATTATTGGACCCAGAAAATTATAGAAATTATGATTGAGAACATAGTGGAATCACTCTTGATATCAGAGGTACAAGAGGATAGTACAACAACCATATTCTATAACGGCTCTATGATAAATCTAGTTAGAAGAGCACCAGCCTCATAAGAAGTGAGTATGAAGCTCCCACCGGATTGTGTATGCACCTAGGGTGCAACTGTTATAATAGAGCTTCAAGTTGTGGATGTAAATTATACCAAATCGGAAGAGAGGTCATGAAAGAGATAGAAGATGTGATACGGGATTTTAAGTTAAGTAAAGTAAAGATGAATAATGTATGAGATACTCAGGTGCAGAAGGTTGTGAATAATCCATACTGTAGATAGAAGGCTAGAAGTGCGGGGATTCAGTATCCAGGAATAATAGCGGCGTCATCAGTGGCATATTTTCATGTTTATGGTTTCTATGTATCGAGAGGTCTAGTTAAGAGAGTAAAGAAGAGTTAGAGACGATGTGATGTTTCGCTTGATGTTCTAGAATGACATAAGTGATGCAAGCAAATTGAAGGAAGATTGCGAATAGTATACATAGGTATCCGTAGGTCGCAAGCTAAAGTATGGTAGAGCGACAAGGTTTTAAGAAAATATTAGTAAGAGTAAGGAAAGGCGAGTGAGAAGGTGATGAGAATGGATAAGTCCTTGGGATTAAGCCCATGAGAACAAGAGAGCTAATGGTTTCTCTAAGTTATAAAAAGCTTAGTATAGCCTTAATAAACTCAATGGAGTCTAAGACTAGTAGAATTTAAAAGAGATGGAATGCTGCCCTGTGAGTAGAATGGTTGAGTAATTGTGATAAATGAAGGATGAGATTTGGGCCTTCGATTGAGTAATGAATTGTATGAAATATGGTTATACCCACGTAACCATGAGGGATTTCATGGACGACATAGGATTAGAATACCCCCTATAAGATGAATCACATTGGAATGCTATGAAATACAGTTATGGAAGTATAGTATCGCCCCTAGGTGGATCAGTCTAATCATTTCAGATGTTCCCCGAGGAGACGTGAGCCCTAGCGGTAGTGTTACATAATAGGCCAAGTTATCAGTAGTAGATTCTAGATCAACATTGAGGTGAGTCAGCAATGGATGGATAAAAGTTACAAAGTATGAGATGAGAGTACGCCATCATTCCTAAGATGAACAGTCAAAACTCCATTCTAGCGTCGTCTACAAAAAATTCAAACTATGGTCAACTCTTTCAACTTAAGCCTCCAACTTAGAGACCATGTGTCACATTTGACTCCGAAACTCATCCGAAACAAAACCGAACACCCTGTGTTATGCCTCACATTATTACATCGATGTTGCGCTCCGCAGTAATTTATTACGATGATGTTACACTCCGCAGTAATTGATTACGGTGATGTTTCGCTCCACAGTAATTTATTACGATGATGTTACGCTCTGTAGTATTTTATTACGACGATTTTACACCCTGTAGTATTGTACGTCGAAGTTGTCATTTTGAGATAAAATACGGTCCAAGCTAAAATACTCGGTATTTATGGACTAGTACCATACAAGGTACCACATGGCCATGATACTAAAGTGTACAAGGTATGTTAAAAGTGAGTAGTATTTCAAGTAAGTTGAGATAATTCTTAATTATTGGGTAATGGGATATTACTTAATTAATTAGGGAATTATATGGATAATTTTATAATTAATGATTTTTAGTGGGAGATTAACTAAAATATTTGGATAATTAAAGATTTTGGGCAGCTTAACCCCACAAAAACGTGGCAGCATCCCCTATCACTCTTAAAGTGACTATTAAGTCTTACATAGGTGGAACATTTAGAGGATTAAGTGTATTACCCATCTACTAAATGGGCCACACCCACTAAAGGCTTAAACATGAGATGCCATATTACTATGAGTTTAAAAACAACGTGAGATACTATCTGATTATGAGTCTCTAAAGACATAAATCTGAGTTTCTAAAGGCTTAACGTGAGTTTCTTCAAATGAATTCATGTGTGCCTTACAAATCAAGGGGAATCTCTTATCGAGAGTGGCTGGACGTGGATTCTTCAATGAGCAAAATAATTCCATACCAAAATTAGATAATGTGGGTTGTTGATTCTGTAAAGCATGAATTGCAAATGCTAAGAGAATCGGATCAGGTATGTTAAAGCTATCCCTTCTTTCTTTTTTGGCATGATCTATACGACATGAACGAAACGAGCAAATGCACAACTTTCATATATAACTCTATTTATAGAAGTATTAGAGATGCCTATGTTCTTGAATTCCCATATGTCTTATTATTCTATCGTTTGTTCATGGGTCTCAGAAAAATACGTAAGTTGAAAAAGTTTACTTCATGATACTAATCAGAGGCATAATGGCCCTTTGACATTCCAAGAGATTTTATTGACGTATTTCTCATGCATTGTATTCATTTATACATGTACATTGACCCATGACCAGACGGCATTATATACGCGTATATATGTGTGTATATATATATATATATATGTGTGTGTGTGTGTGTGTATATATATATATATGGGATATGGGATATGGGATATATACCACGCATATATATACCAGGCATACGCACACACACACACACACACACACACACACATATATATATATATATATGGGATATGGGAAAAGGTTACGGCGTTATATATGCACCACCACCTGATCAGCTGGTATACGTTGATGATTTGCCCACAGTGGCTGAGATGATATGATGGGATGCACTCAGAGGCTCGATGATCGTATGAACACATATACCTATGCCTAGTATGAAATTTATATGCATATGCATGACATTCTAAAAATAAAATGATTCACAGAGCTATGCAGACGTACATGTCAAGTCTTTTACTCCATGTTTCTCTCATGTCTATTATTTACTGATTTTCATTCCTTACCTACTCGGTACATTATTTGCACTGACTTCCCACTGTCTAGGGGACGTTGTGTTTCATGCCCGCATGTCTCGATAGACAGGTCGAGAGTTCTCCAAGTAGGCGATCAGCTCAGCGAAAGATATTGGTGCACTCCATTTGCTCCGGAGTTGCTTATTTGGTCAGTATGATTTAGATGTGTATTGTTTGGTATGGAGGGGATCTGTCCCGATGTTTATGACAATTATTTATTCTTAGAGGCTTGTAGACAGATGTCATGTATATAAAAGACTGTATGGCCTTGTCGGCCTATGTTCAGTGTACGAGTGATCGTTTTGGTCTTATAGGCCCGTATGTCATATGTATAAGTTTATTCCATCATGCTTTACTATTGTTCATTTACCTATGATGGAATGATACGAAAGATACGTTATGTTGGTACTCGGTTGAGTAAGGTACCGTGTGCCCGTTGCGGCGCATCGGTTTGGGTCGTGACACCCCGAAAAGTCACATAAGCATAATATAACATAGAGGAGGCAATAAATAGGGGAACAAGGCGAAAATACTGAAAACAATCGGCCAGGTCGTTACAACATTTTTCTTAGAACTGTATTATCACATAAAAAGAAACTGAACCTACTAAGTTTGTATAAGTTGATTGTGATTCACCTATGAACTTGAGGGAAACCCTACTGCCATTTGCCTGCCTTGTTTGAATACTAAATTATGTTTATATGAATGTCTTGACTCTTAATAAGCTTAGTGTGAATCTGAGATGGTGAACTTGAAGGAGTGAGTGATCATGTTACTAGTCTGGATCATGGTCAAAAGTTGATATGATTGACTACATAAGTATTTTTGTTGATGTGCTTAGAAATTCGGGACAATATTGTAAATTTATACATCTAGTGAGGATTTAACCATTGCGTGAATCTTTGATTGTTCTAAATAAAGTCTGATAGTTGTTGAAGTACTTTAAATTCAATTAGGAACTATTGCTAATTTGAATCGGCTAGTAAGGTTAATCGAATTAACATACATTTATACCCCCTTGGATCATTAGATTAACACTTAAACCTAAATCTGTGTGTTGGTGTTTCCCTCTCTTTAATTCAAATTTTTGATTAGTCCTCTCAAAGTGTTCTACACGTGATGGATATCATTGTGTATTGGAAGTGTTTACAGCAGCCTATACTCTCCTATTTGGATTATGATTTTAAAGTCAATAATGTAATTTTTGAGTATTATACTTTGGTAATGGTATTCTGTACGACCTTTGTATGAAGTAGAAATACTGAACCTATGTGCTACTATATTGTTTGCCACAATGAATGCTTCATTTGCAACTAAACCTGGACGGAAGAGTGGGTGTGAATGGGTAAGGGTATTTGAGAGTGGGATCTAGTTTGTGGTTGAGATGCCCTCCCTGACACAAGCGCTGCTCGGGGTCCTTGTCACCTTTGTGAACTTTAAAGTGCCAGGGATCCAAAAGGTATCTTGTCCATGAATGAGATTTTTCCATAAGCTCTTACATTGGCTGACACGCCCCAAACTCGGGGAGCGCGACCGGCGCTCAACCGAGTGAACCCGACCGAGCAAGCCTGTTAGATTTCCTTCTACCCATGAATAAAGAGGAGATGAACTCCATTAATCAAACATTGAAAAGATTTTATTAACAACTCCCATTTCATATCTATTAGAAACTTCATTCATAATTTCCAAAGTATTACAAGTTTATAGATATAATGAAAAACATGTTTGCCAAATACCAACATTTCTAGTTCAATTCCAAACATTGAATACAAACCACAACCTGTCTATGGAGCCTCTAAGTACAACACAAGAGTAGTATAGAAGTGCCAGCAACAAAGCCTCGGCTATGCCTCAAAATACAATGCACATCTCGAATGACATAAGGCACGGAATAGAGTAGGGCTCACAAAAACCTACTGAATAGAGAGTGACTGCTAACGAAGATCAAAGCTGCTTGCTGATGAACCACCTGTATCCATTAAAGATGTAGCGCCCCCGGCAAAAGGGACGTTAGTACATATGGAAAACATGTGTCCTCTTTTAAAACAAAATACCAATGTAAGAAAGGGAAAATCATAGAAATAACAATCAACAATAAATGATATTCAAATGCCAAGTTAAAACATAATAATTTCCATTGTATGAAGATAATACTGTGAAGTGATAATCAAAATATGATGATAATATGCATAAGTAGATGCACATCTGCGCATGAAGGTCTACATGAGCAGGGTTTGGCTGGACGCGGGAAAGGCTCAGGTACCAGGTAGGTTCCGCATCTACGAGACCGTAGATTCAGTCAGTTGAGTACAGAAGTGAGAATGTGTGTATTTTTGGGAATTCGTAAGTGAAAAACAAGTACCGCAGAAGAGGTCCCACGGGTGCGTTAATGTGGCTACAAGTGCATAAGGTCGGGGACTTAAGTGAAGCTCGCAAGTGCGAGATTTTGACCACAGAAGCGGTGATTTTGATCATAGATGCGATTTCACTGACAGATCTTATATCTCAAAGGGTTTGGCATTTTTCTCATTTTTGGAGTTGTGGAGTTCGTCTAAGGGCAATATGTAGAGTACTTTTCACCATAATCTAATAGGTAAGTGATGTTTCATCACTTTTATTGATAAATATTGATTATTACACCCAGTTTATGTGATTTTGTAGTGAAATTTGGGGGTCTTAGACTATGTTGTTGGAGAGTGATATGTGATGACTTGAGGGTCAATGTATATTTGGAATTAAATAATTTTGGTATGGTTGGACTCGTAATTGAATAGGTGTTCGGAATTTGTGAATTTTTTCGGGTTCCGAGGTGCGGCACAGGGTTGACTTTTCGATTTTTGTTAAAGATCTTAGCTTTACATATGGAATCAATTCCCATATCATGTATTGATTATATTAAATTAATTTTACTAGGTTCCGGTCGTTTGGAGGCCGATTAGTGAGGCAAGGCTTGTTGGAGTATTGATTTATGCGTTTCGAGGTATGTAACATTTCTAAACTTAGAATTGAGGGTATTTATCCTTGGAAAACATGTTATTTGTGTTGTGTTGGGATGACGCACATGTTAGGTGACAGGCAAGTGGGCGTGAATCGTGGTAATCATAATTCGGGTTGAGTGTTTTACAGTGTTGCTTTCAAGTCTTGTGTTATCTGTGTAATTCCTACTTGTTAGAGTAATTGAGTTTTGATTCATGTTAAAAATCATCTTTAGGCTATGTGCTTATTCGATTGAGACCTAATGATGCTATTTACGTTGTTTGAGTTATATGCATTAATAGTAATTTTACACTCAGTCATGGTTCTTTGTTTGCATATCATATCTCAGTCTATATTCATCATTCATTGCTACATCGCATGTTATTGTTGTTGGGCGGAGTGGTATGAGATTGTGATCCCTTGAGACATGAGATATTGATGATTGAGGATGGCCTTGGAGCTGTGTTAAGAGTGTTATTGTTGATCGGGCTGCACGCCGCAGCAGGCCATATTGGCTTCATTAATATTATTATTATGTGGATTGGGCTGCATGCCGCATCAGGCCTTATTGGCTTTGATTAGTTCTTGGGCAGGATCCGCCCCTGTAGAGTCTAACATATCAATAGTTAGCGCAGGAACAATGATACGTACATATGCATTGGTGAGGGGCATTGATGCCAGACACCTGTACAGTGATGAGTGATTGCGTGTGTATGATGAGTGGGCATTTGCGATAGGCATATTGAGTATTTTGAGAGTGAGAGTACTTGTGAATATCACTTTGAAATCATTCATTTGACATGCATATTTGACATGTAGGCATAGAGATGTACCATTCCTCATGCTATTTGTAACTGACTTGTTCCTATCAGTTTTGGGCTTCAATTGTTGAACTTGAAATCATGTCTAAATTTCTGTAATATGAACGAGTTGACTATGTTAATTCCTTTGAGTTATTTATTATTATTGTCATTATTATACTTGTGTTGTCATTACATTGGAAGCTGACTGTCTTCTTCTGAGCTCGTGGCTGCTTTCAGCCCAAGGTTAGTTCTATTACTTATTGAGTATATGGGGCCGATTGTACTCATACTACACTCTGCACTTCGTTTGTAAATCCAGGTGCATCAGCATGTGATGATCGCTAGATCCGTGCCAGTACCTGCTTGGAGACTTAAAGGGTGCTATGACATTAGCATTCTTTGACTCTCTTTTCCTTTATTTTCTCCAGTACTATTCTATTACACAGACTGTTCTACTAGGAATTTGTTTATGTTTGATACTCAGTAGTGCACATGTACTCATTGACACCATATTTTGGGATGGTTGTAGAAATTTTGCAACTATTTTTATCAGATACTTATGATTTATTCAAATGATTAAGATATTATGAGACTGTTGGCTTGCTGGCAAGTAGTGTTAGGCACCATCGCGGCTCCGGTGGGAGTTAGATCATGATAAGTTAGTATTGGAGCACTAGGTTGCTTAGGTCTCATGAGTCATGAGCAGGTTCAGTAGAGTCTTGCGGATCAGTACGATGAATTCTGTACTTATCTTTTAAAGTATACAAAACTACTAGGAAACTTCACTTTCTTACATTTACCCGCTCAATGCGGTTGTATGTTGCTCCTCCAAATTTCCTACTATTCTCGATAATTAGCACGGTATGGTTGTTGTAGATAGGGTTGCTTCCATCCCTGGGAATAATTACCTCTTGATAATTCCTCTCAAACTTCACAACCTGGCGCAGAGTAGAAGCAATTGCCCTATCTACGTGTATCCATGCCCGTACCGATAACAAGTTGTAAGTGGTGGATATGTCTATCACTTGGAATTCGACATCAAAACAGGTCGCGCCCATTAAAGGTCAAGATTGATTTCCCCAATACTGGCTCTCTGAGATCCATCGAATACTTTCACATTAATGCTTCCCATTCGTTTCTCATGTAGTACTTTTCAAGTCTTTTCAAAGTAGTTAGTGAGTATATGTTTAGGTACGAACCTCCATCTATCAGGACACTAGCAATGAACTTGTCTTCAAATTGCAGAGTGATGAGCAACACTTTGTTGTGACTCAACCCTTCCAGCGGTAGCTGAGATTGTGGAAAGTAATTTTGTGACTCTCCAGTACCTGTCCTACCATGTTAGCATATCCCTGCTAGTGATACTAGTAGGCACATAAGCTTCAGTTAATACTTTAATCAGGGCATTCTTGTGTCACGCCCCGACCTCGTGGAGAGTGACCGGTGCTCAACTGAGATAACCCGGCCAAGCAAGCACGTACAATGCCTTCTGCCCGAACATACCTATGAGTAAAGAGAAGATATATTCTCATTAATTAGACTAAGAAGATCATGTGAACAACACCAAATTAATTACCAATAATTACGCCATTTATAAGTCTCCAAAATAAAACATTACACATTTATAGTTTAGGAGTGGAACGTGTGATACAATTACAACATTACTAGTTTGATTTCCCCATAAACAATGTATAACCCACACTATGTCTACATAGCCTCTAATAGATACAAAAAGAGTGGCGTGATAGTATCGGCAACAAGGCTCCGGTTGTACCTCAAAACAATATACATGGAGGATAGGAGATACAAAACCCCAATATGAAGGGGGCTCACCAAGTCTGCTGAGGAGAGGGTGTACTGCGATCACTAACCAATACAGCCTGTTGTGGAACCACTTGCATCCATTAAAGATGCAGCACCCCCAGCAAAGGGTACGTTAGTACATATGGAATAGTACTAGTATGTAAAAATAAACACACTCTCAATCGAACGAGTAATAGTTAAATGAGAAGGAAACATAAAATCAACGAGAGCCTTAAATAGTATTAAAGTGCCAACATAAGAAAAAGATAAATTTCAGGTACGTTTCAATATTTTGAGGTTGGGAGATCTTTAGTAGCGGTACACCACCGTGCTTTTAGCACAGAGTCCAATCTCAGCCCGATCAGGTAAGCCGTCTCACCTCGAGACATCCAATCACAACACCACCATGTGCATGACATGGCGTCCGATCTATGCCCGATCGGCTAAGCCGTCTCACCACAATTGTACTTGGGTCGACATCATATCAAATATCTCTACCAATATTCTCCTCCCATTTAAGGAGAAATATCTCAACACATCAATCTCATCCCATATAAGGGGAAAACAATCGCATTAAATCAACACGGGGATTTACCCGTCAATCACTCCTACACTGGCATGTGTAGTTTCGAGGTTAGGTTATTTTGACCTACCATTCCTCGGTGACTAAACGATACTCCTAAATAATGTACTATTTACAGGATTTACAACTCACTTCATAATCTTTCACACATATTCCCATTTCATTGGCACTAGTGGCCACAATTGTAATATCATTCTCGGCGCGTCGACCGTATTTCATATTTCATACTCAGCTTTGTAACATTCAAGAGTTACCATGTATTATCATCAATAAGTGAATTTCAAATAAAGACTTTAAGTACACATATGAGCAAATGAAGGTCATAAAGACATTGCGCTTCTCTTCCACAATTAGGTATACTAACTTGCAATTGAAACATGATTTTAAATCACAACACCTTTTGTACATTGATCATACTAGATTATATTCTCGGAGGGAATCATGATATGATAGGAACATTTGGAACACATTTTGACTGTATACATCTTTCAATACAAGACTTATTTTAGAATAATCAATTTTATTAGGAAGGGCTCAGAACATGAGAAATAAGAAATTGAGCCAACCATAATCGCAACTTACGAGGACATCATGGAAATTGATTCTACAATCGGAGTTTGGCCAACATACCTCGCTTGTGCTTCCTTACATTACTACAATGATCCAGGAATACTCGAGACTTCAATCTATTGGAAACATGACAAATTTGAACCATAATTAGGAAGACATTCGGGGTTTCAGCTCATTTGATTATTTTATCAAGCACTAGGTGTGCATTAAGGTTTCAAGGTTCTCCTATGGTGGATTCATTAATCCCACAACCCAATGTTTACCCATTTTATCTCAATAAACTTCCTGCCAACCTTGATGGTATATGCTTGCATAAATAATACTCAAGAATCACACTTCTCATTACCTACTTTAAGTCCAATCCCGAAATCGAGGGCTAGAAAGTAGAACCTTACCTCTTGGATGAAGACCTTACAATTTTTACTTGTTGAATTTCAAAGCTTGAGCAAGGGTTGATGAATAAAGTACTGAGGGCTTCCTCCTCTCTCTCTCTAAAGCACTCCCCTCACTCTAAAATTGAAGATATTTTCCTTCTAAACGAGACCCAATGGCTTTTAATAAAATGGGGTCGGATTTTAAATATTAGAAAATGGACCCTCCAAATTCAACTCTACAGTGATAGAGTGCACTGCAGGTCAGGTTTGCGGCCTGCAACATGGACCGCAACAACGATCCAAAAAATGATTATGCGGCCCACATATGGTCCAGTCTACGGCCCGCATATCAATTATGCGGTCGCAGAATAGACCACAAAATCTCCCTCCGAACATCATCATGTTGGTTCTACGATGGATGTGCGGCCCGTGAAACGATTATGCAGTCGTATAGTTGATCGTAAAACAACTTCCAAAATTGGCCCATTTCTCTGCTTCACTCCGCTGCAGGTCTGCGGTCCGTGGAGAAGTTCTGTGGCCGCATAATGGATCGTATAAATGCCCTGTTATGCAACAATTTTTTATTCAACTCCCCAAAACCCCAGTTTTTAGGTGAAACTTTATGGGGCCTCACATCCATCCCCGTTTAGGATCATTCGTCCTCGAATGAGGGTCAAAATCCATAATTAGCATCCAATGTGAGACCCCTTGTTACTTCTCACACCAGCAGTTCCAAAATCTTTCCTAACTCCCTGAATTTCCAAAACTTTCGCAAGAGTCTCCCCTGTAATTGGGCCTATCCACCTGCCAGAGAATCCAAGAACCAGTCCTAACATCATAACCACAACACAACGATGTAAAATAACATGGAAACAACACCGGCCACAACGCCATAAACATTACATTAAAAAAAGAGTATCCTTAACATAAACTGTACATGGCAAACATAATTTGTAGAAAGTTAGCTTTTAATATTTTTCATGGGCACAACTACATCTACACAAACAAATGAGGATACGCCTTCTTCATCTCTTCCTCGGCTTCCCAGGTGGCCTCTTCGCCCTGTTGCTTTTGCCATAACACTTTCACGAAGGCAATCTATTTGTTTCTCAGCATTCAGACTTGCCTATCAAGAATGGTAACTGGAATCTCTTCATAAGTCAATTCCTCATTAACCTCTATAGTCTCCACTGGAATAATAAGCGACAGATCTCCAACCATCTTCTTCAACATGGATACATGAAACACCGGGTGCACTAAAGACATCTCTAGAGGTAGTTCTAGCATGTAAGCCACCTGACCAATCCTATGAATAATGTTCTATGGTCAAACATAACTCGGACACTATTTTCTTATCTTACCAAATTGCATTACACCCTTTATGGGGGAAACCTTCAAGAGTACCCAATCGTACTCTTGGAACACAGATTCCTACGACGTAAATCCCGATAAGACTTCTGAAGGCTTTGGGCAGTTTTCAACCATTCCTTAATGATCTTAACCTTCTCTATATCTTGATGCACGAGTTCGGGTCCTATCAACTCCGCTTCCCCAATCTCGAACCACCCAATAGGACATCTATGTCTCCTGCCATATAGAGCCTCCAACGGCGCCATCTGAATACTATCATGATAACTGTTGTTGTAGGCAAATTTTATGAGTGGCAAGTGATCATTCCAGCTACACTTAAAGTTGAGAACACAAGCGCGCAACATACCCTCAAGCGTCTGAATGGTCCGCTCTGTATGCACGTCGGTCTGTGGATGTAAAGTTGTACTAAAATTCACTTGAGCATCCAAACCTTTCTGAAATTTCCTCCAAAAGGTAGCTGTGAAATGTGCCTTCGATCGGAGATAATAGAAACTGGAGTACAATACAACCTGAATATTTCCTTCATATACAACTGAGCATACTGTTTCGCAGTCTCGGTAGCCTTAACAAGTAAGAAGTGTGGTGATTTTGTGAGACGATCCACAATCACCAAAATCTAGTCAAAGTTGTGAGGCGTGCGAGGTAGTCCCACCAAAACTTCCAATTGATTATCTCCCATTTCCACATCTAAATTTCTATGTTTTGTGCCAACCCACAAGATATTTGATGTTCGACCTTTACTTGTTGACAATGTGGACATCTTGCCACAAAGTCCGCTACATTCCTCTTCATATTGTTCCACTAGCAGACTTCCTTAAGATCATGGTACATCTTTGTACAGCCTGGAAGCACGGAATACCTGGAAGTGTGAGCCTCGATAATAATTCTTTCCCAAAGACCATCTACATCAGGAACACATAATCGCCCTTAGTACCTTAGCATACAATCATCCATGGTAAGAGAAAAAGCCATGGTCTTATGTTTATAAATTCCCTCTTTCAATTGTACCAACAACGGATCGTCGTACTGCTTCTCCTTGACTTCCACAACAAGTGATTATTCGGCCATATTTTTCACAATTACTGCTCCTTTACTAAAGTCTGCAAGACGAACTCCAAAAATGGCCAACTAATGTGTCACGCCCCAAACCTGAAGGGACGTGGCCGGCACCCGGTACCATACTCGGCCCGAGCGTACCACTCTGTAACTGTGAACTCTGGAGGAATAACCCTTAACCTACGCCGATGAGGCCATATTCTAAATCATCTGAAAATATCGTCTGTCTCATCTAAGGGGTAAACATACCCAAAAACTCATATATATATATATATATA
>AWOL01S0021790.1:34071-56866 GCA_000715115.1 Nicotiana otophora | reverse complement strand
CAAGATCTAGGTTCAAGGAGATAAAACAAAGTCATTAATGACGGTTCAACATTGTCAAATAAATCTTTAGTCCATTCTCGTGATGAGACAATGTTCAGTACCAAGGATAAAGCTTTAAGGCTTTTTAATGATTTCTAAATTTGATACGGGGTATATCAAATAGTGTATCTACAGGATGACACGTTTAGGAATCACCTATGTAAGTGTGAAGTGTTAGCCGCTTCAAGGAGAACTTTGTAAGGCCAGTTCTCTACGCACTTATGAAACCAGGCGGTGTTCATGGCTGAAACGAACACAACAATGAGAACCAAAGACGGTTAAGGGTTGATTGTGTGACTTATGGTTGTCTAGGTATACACCAAAGATCGACGGTTCAAAGATATCAAATCTACCGATTGACCGAGTATATCCGACATAAGTTTACTACGGAAAGTTCAAAGGGAAACCTACTTATCCAGATGCAATTAATCCTTGCTTGTAAATCACACAGTTTTTCATGCATACTTCCGTGATATAGCCATTCCCCATTCATGTGGGGGATTGTTGAGGTTTTATTTTTAGATGTAATATTCTTAAAATGAGGGTGAATGGGAAATGGAGGGAAAATGAAATTTTGAGTAAAATTTTAAGTTTCCCCCTCTTAACCATAAGACATTGTCCCATATTGGAAGTGGAAGACATTTTTGGTGGGTATATATATGATTGCTCTTCTTGTAGCTCTTAAAGAGTTAAGAAGAAAGCAAGCCTCGCGCCGTCGTCGTCGCTCGCTCGCTCGGCTCGGCTTCGGCTACGGCTACGGCTACGGCTTCGGCTTCGGCTTCGGCTTCGGCTTTGGATTTGGATTTGGTCAAATGATCGATTGATTGATTAATTTTTTAGACCAAATTTATTTGTTAATAGTAAATATTGACGTAAGATTATCCGCATTTGTAACGGATATGTTTCAATCCGATCCGTGTATAACAGCCGCCCCAAGTGCTCTTCCCACCATGCCCAAGTGCTCTTCCCACCATGATTGTGCTTGCTCAACAAACAAGCTAATGCTTGATCCACCATGGAGGGTGGACGTTTGATCTTCTTCACCACTGGTTGCTATATATATGAGCATCAGTTGTTGAAGAAAGACACACAACACAATACACAACACAAAGAAAGTGAAAACGTTGGCTATACATTGCATTCCCTCCTCTTAGAATTTCCATTCGATTTTTTGAGTTTCTCCTCCTTTGTTCTACACTGTTTTAAACTTCAAACAAAGCAACTGTAAGTGTGATTTGCTACCGAACTTTGTGTTCGCCGAAACACTGGGGTTTGAAGTACCGCTACACCAGTGTGTGATTCGTTCTATCCTGGGAGTAAATAATCTATAACCTTGGGTACTAGGAGGGGATTAAATTCCTTAAGGAAACACTATGAATTCAGTGGGCTCGAATACGATTTATTATTTCATTTGATAATTTATATTTTGCAGAATTATTATTTACAAATACAGCAATATTGGCGGGACTAACAGATAGTATGTACATAAACCTTACTCTTACTTTGTTAAGGTAGAGGCGTTATTTCCAATAGAACCTCGGATCAAGAAAAACATAGTAACAATAGTGTTGAAACAAAATACGATAGTAGAGAAGTCATGAAAAAGGAACAGTAACAATAGCAAGATAATAAGAAAACATAAACAAAATAAATAGCAGGTAGTAATATAAATCGAATAATAAGAAAATACAAGAATAATATTAGTACTACTGGTATAGAAAAGAAAGACGCTCGACTATCTGCTAAACCTACTACCCCAATTCTCGACCTTCACACCCTACTATCAAGGGTCATGTCCTCGGTAAGGTGAAGCTGTGCCATGTCCTGTATAATCACTTCTCCGAATACTTCTTTAGCCTATATCTACCTCTTCTTAGACACCATGGCCAACCTCTCACAACTCTTCACTAGGGCATCTGTTTCTCTACTCTTCCCGCATCTTGTCTACCACGAGAGGGGATTAATTTATTTTTCCATCTATTTTGAAAGGGAAACTTGACCTAACTAGTAAAGTTCCTACCATGTGACCAGGAGGTCACGGATTCGAGCCGTGAAAACAACCTCTTGTAGAAATGTAGGTTATGATAGACCCTTGTGGCCTGACCCTTTCCTGAACCTCCGCGCATAGCGGGAGCTTTGTGCACCGCACTGCCTTTTTTTTTTGTTCTATTCAACCAATGCTATTGGCTATGTTATGTTCAAACCTGGGAAAAGTTTATTAAGCAACTTAATTAGAATAAAATAATCTCGTAAATACATTCATTTTCCCTAGTTACAAGCTAGTTCCTTTAGGAGTTTAGGCAGTTTTCCTTTTAGCATTTGACCAAGGGTACTCCTCCGATCCATAATAAGTGACCTTTTTATCTTTGGCTGTTAACCCTGATATGGACTTGGCCACTTTAACTAAAGGAAAAGGCCCAGCCCAGAAATAATAAGAGAATACCCGGATACCCGACCCACTTATATTTTAGTCTTTCTTTCTTTTATTCTTTGCACATTTGTGGGTGTAAATATAAATACACACATATTATATAAATAAACACAGATAATAAAAATAGAAGGGTCTGGTCTTTGCTATTTTGACCGACTCATTTTCTCTCCTCTCTCTCTCACCCTATCTAGGGTTTTCTTCTTTTCTTTTCCGCCATAGTTGGTTATTCATCAATCTAATATGGTATCAGAGCAGAAATTATGATTCCTCGCTCCATGAGCTTCAGTCCGATGTTACCCTCGCTCAGAGTTTTGGACGTTTTCATTTCCGTCTCTGGTTGATTGAAGACAACTGGTAATCGACGATTTTGCCTTCAAAATTTGGGGATTTTCTCGTCTCTCTTCTTCAATCGTCTGCCATTGCTAGAAATTTTGGTTTTCTGAAGTTTTCCTCAGCAATCTCTTCAGATTCGATTTTCTAGGGTTTCATATTCAGAGAAGACTTTTCTTCTTCAAGTTTGAGAAGAAGGCTGGTAATATCCTTCCTGTTCAACTCCAAAATCGTATAAATCTGATATTGCATGTAGAATACTTGTGTACAAATTGTGTTAATTCAGTTGATAATTGTTCTGTTTCAACTTACTGAAGTTGAACTTCATTGTATGGGTAGTACTATGGAAAACGTAGGATCACCTAGTAGTACAACCTATGAGGGCTTTATTCCTTTCACGATAGATCCATTTCATCCTTTATATGTGCATCTGCCTGACAATCCTGGTAGTCAGCTGGTGTCTTTGCCTTTTACTGGCTGTGGTTTTGTTTTATGGAGAAGCAATATGCTTACCTCCTTGTCTGCAAAGAACAAGTTAGGACTCTTAGATGGTAGGCTCCCTCAACCATCATCAGATTCCCCTTATTACTCATATTGGAAAAGGTGCAATGACATGGTGAAAGCATGGATAACTTATTATGTGTCTAGAGAAATTGTCACCAGTGTCATGTGTCTTAAGACTGCAAAAGAAGTATGGAAATACATTAATGAGAGATTTGGTCAGTCAAGTGGGTCAAAGTACCTTCAAATTCAAAGGAAAATTAGTACAACCACTCAGGGTTCATCAGAAATTTCTACCTACTTCACTAAGCATAGAAGCTTATGGGATGAATTGAACTCCTCTTATGTTGGTCCAGTGTGCTCATGTGGAGCACTTCCAAAGTTTATAGAGGGCCAACAATTATTCCAATTCTTGAATGGGTTGAATGAGTCCTACTCTATTGTTAAGAGTGCCATCATGATGATGAACCCTCTTCCTCCTATAAGCAAGGCTTACTCCCTCCTTCAACAGGATGAGAGTCCAAAGGAGTTTCTTTCCAATGTTTCCAATTATTCTGGGGATTCTGCTTCTTTCTCTGTCACCCCTACTCAGTACAACAACAGTAGAAGTTTTAATCAGTAAGTCAATTTTGAACCCAATAAGAATGTGTCTACAGTATCATGCAAATGCTGTAAGAAACCTTGACACACAGTGGAAAAATGCTACAGGCTTCATACTTTTCCCCCTTACTTCAAATTTACCAAGAGTAAGAAGTCTGCTTCTTGTGTCCAAGGTGATATTTCCTATCCTCAATCATCTTCTGGGTTCAGTCAGCCTCCCGGTAACTCTGCTCCAGGTCATGGATTTACAAAGGAGCAATATAAACACCTTCTCACTCTATTTCAACAAGTCCAGGTCTCTCTTGGTGCTGTTCCACCTATCCAATCAGATGAGAATTCTGCTTTTGCTCACTTTGCAAGTTTGTTTACTGCCTATGCTGTAGTGTCTAAAGATCTTTATGTATGTGCTTCTTCATAGTCAAATCCAAACCCTTGGATCTTAGATTTAGGGGCCACTAATCACATGACTCCACACAAACATTTGCTACACAATGTTGTGCCCTTAACTAAATCATTTCTTGTCACCTTACCTAATGGATACAAAGTTAAGGCTATATCAACTTGATCCTTGCATCTAAGACATGATATAACTTTGCTTAATGTCCTTCTATTACCATCTTTCCATTTCAATTTAATCTCTATTCATCAGCTTATTACTCAGCTGAATTATATAGCAGTTCTTACCAAATTTCATTGTTCTCTACAGGGCCCTTCTCTGAAGAGGCCACTGGTAATTAGTAAAACTGATGGTAGGCTCTACTATCTTCATCCAGATGGAGATCTATTTCCCAACACAAGTTCTTCTCTATCATCTGTTGTTGATGCAACTTGTAATGAGTCTGTTTTTTATGTAGGTTCAATTCCATGTAATAAGTATGCTACTGCACTTTTACATGTTACTGTTCTACCTAGTTGTAATCAAACTTCACTTGTTAATAAGATGGATCTACTTTGGCATCAAAGATTAGGTCACATGACCTTTCATAAGATGTAGTCCATTTCTTTTTTGTCTAACAAGGTGTCCAATAAGAAACCTTTTATATGTTCAATTTGTCCAATGGCTAGACAATAAAGACTTCCCTTTCATGATAGTACTATTCATTATACCAAACCTTTTCAACTAGTTCACATTGACATTTGGGGTCCTTACAACACTAAAACTTATAATGGTTTTAGGTATTTTCTCACTTTAGTTGATGACTTTACTAGAGTCAATTGGACCCATCTTCTTTCTTCCAAGAGTAATGCTTTGTCAATTCTTAAAGCTTTCACTTCTATGGTGAAAGTTCACTTCAATTACTCAATACACACTTTTAGATCAGATAATGCTTTTGAACTTGGGAGTAGTTCTGAAGCCATCAGTTTCTTTGCTTCTCAGGTCATTTTACATCAAACTTCCATCCTCCATACTCCACAACAAAATGGTGTTGTGAAAAGAAAATACAAATATCTTTTAGAAGTCTCAAGAGCCCTACTATTTCAATCTAAACTACCACTGAAATTTTGGGGGGAGTGTGTCCTCACTGCCAAATACCTTATCAACAGGATGCCTTTACCACTTCTCCTTAAACTTTCCCATTTTAAAAAACTTCATGGACATCCACCCTCCTATGACCATTTAAGATCATTTGGTTGTCTCTGCTTTGCTACTTCCCCTAAGGTAGGCAGGGATAAGTTCCAATCTAGAGCTATTGCATGTATATTCTTAGGGCCAGCAATTATTCCAGTTCTTGAATGGGTTGAATGAGTCCTACTCTACTGTTAAGAGTTCCATCATGATGATGAACCTTCTTCCTCCTATAAGCAAGGCTTACTCCTTCCTTCAACAAGATGAGAGTCAAAAGGAGTCGTTTTCCAATGTTTCCAATTTTTCTAGGGATTCTGCTTCTTTCTCTGTCACCCCTACTCAGTACAACAACAATAGAAGTTTTACTCAGAAAGTCAATTTTGAACCCAAGAAGAATGTGTCTACAGTATCATGCAAATACTGTAAGAAACCTTGACACACAGTGGAAAAATGCTATAGGCTTCATGGTTTCCCCCCTGACTTCAAATTTACCAAGAGTAAGAAGTCTGCTTCTTGTGTCCAAGGTGATATTTCCTATCCTCAATCATCTTCTCGGCTCAGTCAGCCTCCTGGTAACTCTGCTACAGTTCATGGGTTTACAAAGGAGCAATATCAACACCTTCTCACTCTATTTCAATAAGTCCTGGTCTCTCCTGGTGCTGTTCCACCTATCAAATCAGATAGGAATTCTGCTTTTGCTCACTTTTCAGGTTTATTTACTGCCTATACTGTAGTGTCTGTAGATCTTCATGTATGTGCTTCTTCACAGTCAAATCCAAACACTTGGATCTTGGATTCAGGGGCCACTAATCACATAACTCCACACAAATATTTGCTACACAATGTTGTGCCTTGAACAAAATCATTTCTTGTCACCCTACCTAATGGATACAAAGTTAAGGCTATATTAATTGGATCTTTACATCTAAGACATGATATAACTTTGCTTAATGTCCTTCTAGTGCCATCTTTCCATTGCAATTTAATCTCTATTCATCAACTTATTATTCAGCTGAATTGTATATCAGTTCTTACTAAATTCCATTATTCTCTACAGGGCCCTTCTCTGAAGAGGCCACTGGTAATTGGTAAGGCTGATGGCAGGCTCTACTATCTTCATCCAGATGGAGATCTATTCCCCAACACAAGTTCTTCTCTATCATCTTTTGTTGATGCAACTTATAATGAGTCTATTTTTTATGTAGGTTCAATTACATGTAATAAGCATGTTACTGCACTTTTACATGTTACTATTCCACCTAGTTGTAATCAAACTTCACTTGTTAATAAGATGGATCTACTTTGGTATCAAAGATTATGTCACATGCCCTTTCATAAGATGAAGTCCATTTCTTTTTTGTCTAAAAAGGTGTCCACTAAGAAATCTTTTATATGTTCAATTTGTCCAGTGGCTAGACAATAAAGACTTCCTTTTCATGATAGTACTATTCATTCTACCAAACCTTTTCAACTAGTTCACATTGACATTTGGGGTCCTTATAACACTAAAACTTATAGTGGTTTTAGGTATTTTCTCACTTTAGTTGATGACTTTACTAGAGTCACTTGGACCCATCTTATTTCTTTCAAAAGTAATGCTTTGTTAATTCTTAAAGCTTTCACTTCTATGATGAAAGTTCACTTCAATTCCTCAATACACACTTTTAGATCAGATAATGCTTTTGAACTTGGGAGTAGTTCTGAAGCCATCGGTTTCTTTGCTTCTCAGGTCATTTTACATCAAACTTCCATCCCCCATACTCCACAACAAAATGATGTTGTGGAAAGAAAATACAAACATCTTTTAGAAGTCTCAAGAGCTCCACTGTTTCAATCTAAACTACCACTAAAATTTTGGGGGGAGTGTGTCCTCACTGCCACATACCTTATCAACAGGATGCCTTTACCACTTCTCCTTAAACTTTCCCATTTTAAAAAACTTCATGGCCATCCACCCTTCTATGACCATTTAAGATCATTTGGTTGTCTCTGCTTTGCTACTTCCCCTAAGGTAGGCAGGGATAAGTTCCAATCTAGAGCTATTGCATATATATTCTTAGGCTATCCTTATGGTAAGAAAGGTTACAAATTTCTCAATTTGTCTAACTCCTCTATTTTTTATTCTAGAGATGTGGTATTCCATGAACACACTTTCCCTTATTCTTCTTCTAATTCTTCTCATCTCAATGTGTTACCTCCCACTTTTGTGGATATCCCAACTCCTCCTCCTGTAGTTACTCCCTCTACTAGCCATTCTGATCCTCTCCCCAATTCTCTTCTTATTCCTTCCTCTTTACCTTCTCTTGTTTCCCCTCTTTCCCTTCCTTACTCTTCTGGTTCCATCTCCACTATTTCTGCTCCTCCCCCCTTAAGGAAGTCCACTAGAACTATCATTCAACCTTCTTACCTAAAGAATTATGTCCGTTTCTCTGTCATTTCCAACCCTGCTTCTACACAATCTAAAATTTTCTCCAGTAAAGCTCACATGCATGAACCTCAGTTCTACCAGTAGGCTGCAAGTCATCCTGCATGGCAAGAGTCCATGCTAAAAGAATTCCATGCTCTTGAGGCTAATCAGACTTGGGACATTGTCCCTCTTCCCCCAAATAAGAAGGCAATTCCTTGAAAATGGGTTTATAAGATTAAGTAGAGGGCAGATGGGTCTATTGAAAGGTACAAGGCTAGGTTGGTTATTAGAGGTGATACTCAGAGGGAAGGCATAGATTTTACTGAAACCTTCTCCCATGTTATCAAGCTCACCACCATCAAATGTCTCCTAACTCTTTCCATCAAGAAAGGTTGGACTGTGTACCAGCTGGATGTCAATAATGCCTTCCTACATAGTGATCTCCATGAGGAGGTCTATATGAAAATGTCTCCTGGTTTTGATGTTTGCTCTGCTTCTTCTTCAGCTCCTCTAGTCTGAAGCTCAAGAAATCTCTCTATGGCCTTAGGCAAGCATCCAGACAGTGGTTTTCAAAACTGTTTGAGGCATTGCTCTCTAGGGGCTACATTTTCAGTCTCAATGATTACTCTCTCTTCACCAAATCCTCCTTTGGATCTTTAGTGGTATTGGCTGTCTATGTTGATGATATCTTATTGGCCGGAGATGATCTCACTGAACTGCAATCTCTCAAGTCCTTTTTGGATGATCAGTTCAAGATCAAGGATTTGTGTTTAGTCTACTATTTCTTAGGTCTAGAGATTTCTAAGACCCCTCAGGGTTATATCATGAGTCAGCATAAATATACTTCTGATCTTCTTGCTGAGTTCAACTGCAATCATTTTTCTTCTGTGATGACTCCTTTGGACCCTTATGTTAAGCTGACTATAGACATGGGTGACCCTCTCCCTAATCCCAGTCTATATAGAAGACTAATTGGCAGCTTAATTTCCTGCAGTACACTGGACCAAATATCTCCTTTTCTGTTCAACATTTGAGCCAGTTCCTTTAGAAGCCTCATGTTCCTCACATGATGGATCGCTTACATGTTCTCAGATATTTGTTGGTTGCTCCCTCTCAGGGTATTCTTCTCTCCAACTCTTATGACTTGTCTCTTGTGGCATATTCTGATTGGGCCTCTTGTGCTATCTCTCGCAAATCTATTACTGGTTTTATGTGACACTTGATGGGAGCCCAATATCTTGGAAAAGCAAGAAACAACCCACCATTTCATTATCTTCAGCTGAAGCTAAATATAGGGCCCTAAGGAAGGTTGCTGCTGAAATTTCATGGCTGGTGAGACTCCTTGGGGATCTTGGTCTTCCTATTTGCACTCATGTTCCAGTCCATTGTGATAGTCAGACTTCCCTTCACATTGCTAAAAATTCAGTTTTTCATGAGCGTACAAAGCATATTGAGATTGATTGCCATTATGTTCGTGAGTGTTTGAATTCTGGGCTTATCTCTTTGCATTTTGTTTCCAGTACTAACCAACTAGCTGATATTATGACCAAGGCTCTATGTGGACAGCTTCATCATATCATTCTTGGCAAGCTTGGTGTGTTTTTACCCTCCAGCTTGGGGGCGGGGGGGGAGGGGGATGTTAACCGTGATATGGACTTAGCCACTTCAACTAAAGGAAAAGGCCCAACTCAGAAATAATAAGAGAATACCCGGATACCTGACCCACTTGTATTTTAGTTTTTTTTTTCTTTTATTCTTTGCACATTTGTGGGTGTAAATATAAATACACACATATTATGTAAATAAACACAGATAATAAAAATAGAAGGGTCTGATCTTTGTTATTTTGACCGACTCATTTTCTCTCCTCTCTCTCTCTCTCTCACCGTATCTAGGGTTTTCTTCTTTTCTTTTCTGTCATAGCTGGTTATTCATCAATCTAACATTGGCATACTCCTTAATACAATACTAACTCCTAGAAAACAAATAAGTATTTTGACTAAATTAGCCTTAATTAAAATTTTCTTATTGTTAACTTAACATATTGAGATATGTAAACAAGGACAAATTGAAAAACTAAAGTTAATTTATTCTTGATTATGTGAAAATGACACTTATTTTGTACAAAAATAAAAAGGCGAAAATATCACTTACTATGAATCGGTGAGTATATTTTAATCCTTTTCGAAATTGGAGACGAATTAAATCCAATTCCAAAGCTCATATCACGCTTAATTAAGTGGTTATCCACTAATTAATGTCTTATGCTTTTGGAGCCATGGTGCGGTTTTATTTGCACTTTAAAAATAAAAGTGTCATCATTTCATATTTGACATCCATAAGGATTTTCATGTGTTGTTCCACTTCACTTGTACGTTCGTTTATCGTTCGAAATTTAGAGGAGCTGAATCTAATTTTTGAAAATTTAGAGAAAAAAACAGATCAAATAGTATTAAAATATTCAAAACTATGAAGATTTTAATGGCAAGTAAAAGTTAATACTTCATAGGTTTAATAACAAGAATAATTGTCTGAAACACTATTAAGGGTGATTTCTTTTTTAAAAAGAAAACTTAACAAATGCTTCTTAGTTTTCTAAAATGTCAAATAGTTTTTTAAAAATAGGGAAATTTTCGTGATAGATTCTCTAGAGATCTTCAACTTAAGGTTGTTTTTGTACGTCAAAAGAAAAACAGAAAAAGTTGGTTTTGATATTGCTTGATTGTTTACACAGAAACTATGGGCCGCTAATTAGTACTAATAACATCGGAGAATCCGTCAGATGTTCTGAATGTTGCATAAATAGAAAAAACAAATATTTTTTCACAAGTTCCTTTAAGAAAAATCCACGCAATGACCACATATCCCGTGTTTACCCGAAAAACAGATAGAGTTGAATTTGTACGTAGTTCTAAGGATATATGATATAATTTGATACAAACCGTAGGGATAAATAAATAATATCGAATATGGATTGTAAAGAATGCGATATAAACAAGGTATAAAAGAAGATGATTTTTAGGACTCAGCACAATCGACCAATTAATGAAGCTTACAGGAACAATTCTTGAATATGGAACAATATGGTGCTTGAATTACAGCGTAAGTAAAAACTTGGTCCTTACACAAATAATAACCATCCTCTTTATAGTAGAGGAATCTTACTTTAGATATAATTAGATAAATCAGTTTTTTCACAATTCCTGCCAAGATTCTCTCCTCTAGTGGGATTGCAACGACTCTTGTCTATGAGCTCGATATTGACTCGAGTTTTCGGTCTTGATTCGAGCTCTCGATCTTGACTCAAGCTCGATTCTGACTCGGATCCTTGAATTGATTCGGGATCAATGTTGGTCGGTCTCTGGATCATAAGCTCGATAACTTTACTTTGCATCATAGTTCGATTTGGATTCGAGCTTGATAATGATATCGAGCTCGACATTGATCGGTCCCTCGGGCTCGAAGCTTGTTTGTTCCATCTTCGGAACCCATCTCAAAGTCTTACTTCTATCCATTATGTTTCGAACTCGATCAATCGTACGAAGGTCGAAATCTATTTCGACCCTATACAGATAGTCCCCTCGTTTCTCAGGAAGAATGTGGTGAGAAACGATATGATTTCTCAACGGCTCGGTCGGATTATAAGCTGACGTTTACATTGGGCTCGACCATGACGCACGTGATAGCTATCCCGTCGATTTAGTTTTTCAAGTTATTTTATGCATGTCAGACGGTGGTCGGCCATCGCTGATACTGAACCACCATTGCTTTAACCTATAAATAATCCTTCCTTTTATCATTTATCACTTTTACATATTCAATCTTTTAAATTTCCCAAGTTCTTTTTCTTATTCTCTGAGTTTATTCGCAAATTTCTGATTCCTCTTTGCAAAATTCTTCTTCCAAATTACCAAATCTTTGTCACCTTTTTAAAATCCAAAATGGTGAAGACATCAAAAATCGTCCCCAAAAAGAAAAAGCTTCTTCTTCCCAATCCGCCGCCGACAAAATACCGGTGGATCCTCGTCCTGAGGAGTGCGTTCCGATGGCGTGTGTTCTTATCTCCAATTTCAAACTCGATAAAGGTTTACCGGTTCCTGGCCGATGTGAGCCCGTATCGAGATATATTTATTCGATAACCCGGGAGCACATCGAGCGGATAAAAAAAGATTGTAACTGGGAGAACAAAGAAGTGGTAGTGCCGTCTCCTGAAGAGGATATTACTACTCACGTGAGAGGGGTTTTAAGCGTGTATACTTACCCTTTCACGTTAAGTCCCCTCGACCCTATTATCATAGATTTTTGTCGTAAGTACCTAATAACCCTAGGGCAGATATATCCTTCCTTTTGGCGGATCGTTATTTTGATCTGATGTTTTGTAAGTAAAATCGAGGGGATGCCTTGCACCCTCGATCATCTTGTCCGATTATACCGTCCTCGCCTTTTTCGAGGAGGGTTAATAAAACTCCAATGTCGAGCTACCAATGCTCTGTTCTCGAGTATAGACGAGGATAAGGATCAGGGTTGGATGTGCAAGTTCATTCGAATAAGGACTTCGGACATGATCCTAACCAAAACGATGTCTTTTCCCGAGGAGTGGAACATGAAGCGTAAGTGTAATTCTGCTGTTATCTTCTATTATTTTGTTCTTTCATTTGTTTTCTCACAAATATTTCCATTTTGTGATGCAGCTGTTCCCTGGATGCCCGGCGCAGTGTCCGATCTCAAGAACTGGGTACGTGATCTGGTTTCGACCTCCTCATACGCCGAGCGCTCATGGCGCGACTTGTCAAAGGTCCAATGGGAGGCCAAAGTCACGGTAAGCACCTATCTCGTATCTTTTGGTAATTCGAATAAGATTCTTTTCACACACATCAATAAAATTTTTCGTATGCAGGTGTGGGCAAAGATGTGGTTTTGAGGCCCTCATCCGTCGAGGAAGAGGCTTCGGCCTCTGTCCCAAAGCGGTGAAAGATAATAAGAGGAAAAGAGCCCCTGTCCTCGAGGATCAAAAACTGAAGAAGAGGACGGCTCATAAGCCGAACAAGAATTCTATTACTTTGACCGTAGAATCAGTTCTGCGTATGAGGGATGAAGAAGAAGAAGAAGAAGAAGAAGAAGAAGAGAATGATGGGTCTGCGCTGGTGGCCCGAACAAATAAGACCACCGACGTTCTACAGGAAGCTGGTTCAATGGTGGCTCGTAAGGCTTCGCCTCGAACTGAGGATATATCGGAGAGAGATTCGGGCAGAGTCCCCTAGTTGCTGGAGATCGAAGATGTTTCCCATCGAAGGCGACGAATGGGGGATATGTCTGAAGAGGCTCTTCCCGAATCTTTTCGAATCGAAGAGAATGCCCCAGGTGATTCATTTGGGGCAGTAGCAATCGAAGACTCGCCCACCTTCCCTGCTTTTTCCGCAGGGGCGATTCGGGAAGCCCAAGCTGTGGGGGCCCTCAAATTAGATAGGCCTCATGATGGATAGGATCCTTTTCGTGACCCATTTATTGACGTCGAAGACACTGCCGGTACAAGTGACACATCAAATCTTTTTCACGGAGTGCAGCAGGCTTTAAATCAGGTAAGCCTTAAATTATATGGCGTTACCTTTAAGTTTGCTTTCTTTTCTGACTTCGTTTCTTCTTTCTTTGCAGGCAGCAGTAGTTTATCGAGAATCATGTTCTCCGTCCTGAATCGAGCTGCGTCGATAGGAGGTCGAGCTTCAACGGTTTACGGAGGAGAGGAACTCCTTTAAACTTCTCTTGGGCCAAAGGGGAGAGGAAATAAAAGACCTCCAAGCTGAGTTGGCCCGGGCTCACCAAGATCAGATCGATCTATCCGAGCAGGTAATAATGCTTTTAAAAGCCTATGGGCTTGATACCGGAACGATGGCTAATCTTTTGGTCTCACAGCTGCAGTAGAAAATCGAGATGATCGGAATACTCCGTGAAGAAGTCGATGTGATAAGAGCAGAGTCTTTGAAGTGGAAAGAAGGAATGGACCACTTTACTGCAGAGAAAGAAACTGCTCGAGCCCAATTGTTATCGGCCGAAAACCAACTTCAAAAAATGAAGGAGCAAAACTTGGTCCAAGCAAGAAGAATAGAGGAGCTCGAGGCTCGGTTGGTCTCTGAACTTGCCAAGGCCAAATCTGACACCGAAAAGGCAAAGGCCGATGCAGATGCACTCGTGGCCATTTATCGGGCCGATACTGAAGCTGCCCTGGTCCAAGCAAGAGAGGCAGTCGAGACCGCCGATACTCGAGCACATTGGGTCGCTGAATTTGCTAAGTGCCGATCTCGGAGGGCCCCCTCGAGGAGATCCATTCTCGAGGTTTTGACCTCGCTGAAGAGATAAAAAGGGCCAAAGAACTCGAAGCCGATGCTGAAGCCTTGGTTTCTGATGGCGATGATGATGACAATGATGATGACGACGAGAGTAAGAANCCGGGGGGGGGGGAGCCCGATAGAGAAGGGACCGCTCTCGGGGATAACCAGGAAGCTTAGTCCTTAATTTTTATGTTGTAATCAATCATGTAAACAATGTTTTATAAATAATATCCCTTTTTCCGACTTGCTTCTATTTTGTTTCCTGTCTTGTGAAGATTTTATTCACGCCTTATGAATATTTTCACAAGGATTTAAGCAACTTAATCAAATTTGGACTTCGTAGCCTTTATAACCGAGTGAGCACTTTGAAATAAGGTAACTCATATGCTTAGTATTCGAGTTGAGTGATTGTTTCAACATAGGCTTACTCAAACATGAAGTGATGTAGCCCTTAGGCTTATTAGTTGAGTCAGTGATTCGAACTCAAAGGAATATAGCCCGCAGGCGTAATGGTCGAGTGATTGCTTGCTCGAACTCAAAATAAAAATAGCATGTATGCTTAGTAATCGAGTGAACAATTTGGACTCGAAGTAATGTAGCCCATTGGCGTAATGGTCGAGTGAGTGCTTTCTCGAACTCGAAATAAAAGTGGCCCGTAGGCTTAGTAGTCGAGTGAATGTTTCGAACTCGAAGTAATATAGTCCATAGGTGTAATTTTCGAGTGAGTGCTTGCTAGAACTCGAAAGAAAAGTGGCCCATAGGCTTAGTAGTCGAGTGAATGTTTTGAACTCGAAGTAATGTAGCCCATAGGCGTAATGGTCGAGTGAGTGCTTGCTCGAACTCGAAATAAAAGTGGCCCGTAGGCTTGGTAGTCGAGTGAATGTTTCGAACTCGAAGTAATGTAGTCCATAGGCGCAATTTTCGAGTGAGTGCTTGCTCAACTCGAAATAATAGTGGACCGTAGGCTTAGTAGTCGAGTGAATACTTCAAAATCGAAGTAATGTAGCCCATAGGCATAATAGTTGAGTGAGTGCTTGCTCGAACTGGAAATAAAAGTGGCCCGTAGGATTGGTAGTCGAGTGAATGTTTCAAACTCGTGTAATGGTTGGGTGAGTGCTTGCTCGAACTCAAAATAAAAGTGGCCCGTAGGCTTAGTAGTCGAGTGAATGTTTCGAACTCGAAGTAATGTAGCCCATAGGCGTAATGGTCGAGTGAGTGCTTACTAGAGCTCAGAGATTTATATTAATCCTGTTTGCATAATAAATCTTGAAAGTAGAGGAATATTTCTTGGATATAAGATATCGGTAAAGAGGAGAACTTTCTTTTTACACGTGTTTATGTTTTGCGTCAGGGCTCGGGCCAACTACATGAGCATGGTTCGTTTTGACCATTTGGCTCTTACAACTTTTCCTATTGGAACCCTGTTGTTACGAAATATCTTTCTTGCATCAGAACTTGATAAATTCGAGGGTTAATGCCCCCCAGTATTCGAGGTCGATTGTAAAGAGGCCTCGGATACTATCGAATTTTTTCCAAGTACAGCACGATTATTGGTTGCCTCATTAAAAACCTTGCCGAAAAACCCATTTGGGATAAAACCGGTCTAAGGGAAAAAGAGTGCAACGCGTGCTTTCAGATCTAGGGCTTCGTATTGAAAGATCCATCTTAGCTGCTGATCAAGACTCCTGCAGGGGTTAGTACTTTAACAGTAGTATTGTTTTAGGTGTGACACATTCCAATTCCTTGATAGTTGTTTGCCGTTTGTAATACCGAGCTTGTATGATCCCTTTCCGACGTTTTCGAGAACCTGATACAGTCCTTCCCAGTTTGGTCCTAGTTTTCCTTCGTTTGGATTTCGGGTACTGAGGGTGACTTTCCTTAGCACTAAGCCCCCGAGTTTAAAATGACAAAGTTGTGTCCTTCGATTATAGTATCTTTCGATTCGTTTCTTTTGGGCGGCCAATTGGACGAGAGCAGCTTCTCGCTTTTCATCCGATAATTCATGGTTAGTGTTCATAGCCTCGTTATTTGACTCTTCTATTGTATACCGAAACCTGGCACTGGGTTCCCCAACTTTGATTGGAATCAAGGCTTCAGAGCCATATACTAAGGAGAACGGTGTCGCCCCCGTACTAGATTTTGATGTTGTTCGATATGCGCAAAGAACTTCGGGTAGGATTTCTCTTCATTTTCCTTTAGCGTCGTTCAACCTCTTCTTTAGGTTTTGAATGATAGTTTTGTTTGTCGATTCGGTCTGTCCGTTCCCACTGGGGTGATATGGTGTTGATAATATCCTCTTTATTTTGTGGTCTTCGAGGAATTTCGTCACTTTGCTGCCGACAAACTGTTTTCCATTGTCACACACTATTTCGGCGGGTATCCCGAATCGACATACGATAAGATCCCAGATAAAGTCTATAACCTCTTTCTCTCTCACTTTTACGAAAGCCTGTGCTTCAACCCATTTAGAGAAATAGTCAGTCATAAATAAAATAAATTTAGCTTTACCTGGGGTCGATGGCAGAGGGCCAACGATATCCATTCCCCATTTCATGAATGGCCATGGGGATAGTACTGAGTGAAGTTTCTCTCCTGGTTGATGGATCATTGGTGCAAACCTTTGACATTTGTCACATTTTCGAACAAACTCCTTTGCATCTTTGCCCATATCGATCCAATAATATCCTGCCCTGATTATTTTTCGGACTAATGAATCGGCACCGGAGTGATTCCCATAAGTGCCCTCATGCACCTCACGTAGGATGTAATTGGTGTCTCCTGGACCTAAGCATACTGCCAATGGTCCATCGAATGTCCTTCGGTATAGCGTTCCATCTGTAGTTAACGTGAATTGAGCAGCTTTGGTTCGTAGGGCCCTCGAATCTTTAAGGTCCGATGGGAGCTTTCCATTCTTTAAGTATTCAATATACTTATTTCTCCAATCCCAGGTTAAGCTCGTAGAATTTATCTCGGCATGACCTTCTTCGATCATGGATCTCGAGAGTCGAACGACAGTCCTCGAGCTTAACTCACCTTCTTCGACCAATGATCCCAAATTCACAAGTGCATCAACCTTACTGTTTTGCTCTCGTGGAACATGCTGTAAAGTCCATTCTTTGAAATGGTGCAAAGTGACCTGTAGTTTGTCCAAATACCTTTGCATTCTATCTTCTCGAACTTCGAAAGTTTTGTTCACTTGATTTACCACCAGCAAGGAGTCACACTTGGCTTCAATGACTTCTGCTCCCAAGCTTTTAGCTAGGTCGAGACCTGTAATCATGGCCTCATACTCGGCCTCATTGTTAGTCAAACTGGTAGTTTTGATAGATTGCGTAATAGTGTTATCCGTGGGTGGCTTTAAAACGATGCCTAGCCCGAACCCCTTCACGTTCGAAGCCCCGTCCGTAAAAAGGGTCCATACCCCCGACGACGTACCCGATTTCAACAAGAGTTCTTTTTCGACTTCGGGTACGAGGGTTGGCGTGAAATCGGCCACGAAGTCTGCTAAAATTTGAGACTTGATGCCCGTACGGGGTTGATATTCGATATCGTACCCACTGAGTTCGACGACCCATTTGGCCAATCGGCCTGATAGTTCAGGCTTGTGCAAAATATTACGAAGCGGGTAAGTGGTTAATACGCATATGTGGTGATATTGAAAGTACGGTCTTAACTTTTTAGAGGTGCTTATCAGTGCAAGTGCCAATTTTTCTAAGTGCGGATATCTAGTTTCTGCTTCTCCTAAGGTTCGACTTATATAATAAACGGGAAATTGCGTACCTTGCTCTTCTCGAACTAGGACACCGCTTACTGCGATTTTCGATATTGCCAAGTACAAGCAAAGTTTTTCGTCTGTTTTTGGAGTATGAAGTAGTGGTGGGATCGATAGATATCGTTTTAATTCCTCTAATGCCTGTTAGCATTCCGGGGTCCAAGCGAAATCGTTCTTCTTTTTGAGTAGAGAGAAAAATTTGTGAATTCGATCTGATGATCTCGAAATGAATCGGCCTAAGGCTGCAATCCATCCCGTTAGCCTCTGTGCGGCTTTCACGCTGTCCACGATAGTGATGCCCTCGATGGCCTTGATGTTATCGGGGTTAATCTCGATTTCCTGATTTGACACCATGAAGCCGAGGAACTTGCTCGAACCGACCCCGAAAGCACATTTCTCGGGGTTGAGCTTCATGTTGTATTTCCTCAAAATCTCAAATGTTTCCTGCAAATGGGTCAAGTGGTCCTCTGCGCGCAGGGACTTAACTAGCATGTCATCAATATAAACTTCCATTGATTTACCTATTTGTTCTTCGAACATTTTATATACTAGGCGTTAGTAAGTAGCTCCTGCATGTTTTAGCCCGAAGGGCATCACATTATAACAATATGTTCCATATTTGGTAACAATTGAAGTCTTTTCCTGGTCTTCCGGGTTCATCTGGATTTGATTATACCCGGAATAGGCATCGAGAATAAGTAAGAATCTCGTGGCCGGCCGTGGCATCGATCATGCGATCGATGTTGGGCAGCGAAAAAGAATCTTTGGGGCATGCTTTGTTCAAATCTTTATAATCCACACACATTCTAAGTTTGTTCTCTTTTTTAGACATTACAACTACATTGGCTAACCATTCGGGATATTTCACCTCCCGAACGGACCCTATCTTGAGAAGTTTGGTTACCTCTTCCTTTATGAATGCGTGCTTTACCTCGGACTGGGGTCTTCTCTTTTGCTTCACCAGTCTGAACCTAGGGTCCAAGCTTAACTGATACGTCGTTATGTCCGGTGGGATCCCTGTTATATCTAAATGGGACCAGGCAAATCAATCAATGTTATCGATAAGAAATTGAATAAGTTTCTTCCTGAGTTCCGGGGTCAACCTCGTTCCCAGGTATACCTTCCGTTCGGGCCAGTGCTCGATTAGTGTGATTTGCTCCAACTCCTCAATCGTTGATTTGGTAGCATCAAAATCATCGGGAATCACGAAGGATCGAGGGATCCTCTGATCATCATCTTATTCGATCTTATGATTATCTGCTTGGGTTAAAGCCGATGTCTGTGATTGCTATTTGGTATCTCATTCCCCTTTTGAGCCCGATCCCTTTACTGGCGAAGGGGAGGATATTGGATTTGCTTCCTCGACGACGAATATTTCTCTTGCGGCCGGTTGTTCTCCGTACACTGTTTTGACTCCTCTCGATGTTGGAAATTTAAGGACCTAGTGTAGGGTCTAAGGTACATCTCTCATGTTGTGGATCCATGGCCTTCCAAAAAGGGCGTTGTACCTCATGTCGCCTTCGATTACGTGAAACTTCTTTTCTTGGATGGTCCCGGCCACGTTTGTCGGTAGAACTATCTCGCCTTTGGTGGTTTTACATGCCATATTGAATCCATTTAGAACCATGGTCGAGGTACGACCTGGTCCCGTAAACCGAGCTATTCTACGACCTTCAATCTAATGATGTTGGACGAGCTACCTGGATCAATTAACACACTCTTAACTTTATTTTTATTGATGAGTACGGATATTACAAGTGCATCGTTATGAGATTGTATGACTCCTTTTGCATCTTCATCATTGAAGGACAAAGTTCTTATGGGTGTGTAATCCTGAGTTCGAGACCGCTTTCTCTCACAATCGATGTCTTAGTACGTTTAAGCACCGGTCCCTGAGGGATATCGGTGTCACCGACGATCATATGAATGACGTGTTGTGATTCTTCTTGTTCGTTTTGCTTACCGAAATCTTTGTTTTTAAAATGGTTCTTCGCCCTATCGCTTAAAAATTCTCGAAGGTGACCTTTGTTGAATAACCGGGCTACCTCCTCTCTTAGTTGCCTACAATCTTCCGTTCTGTGGCCATGGGTGCCATGATATTCACAAATTTGATTGGGATTCCTCTGGGCAGGATCGGTCTGCATGGGTTGAGGCCATTTAGTGTTTTTGATTCGTCCGATAGCCGACACGATGGCGGATGCATCAATGCTGATGTTATACTCTGATAACCGAGGCACTTCCTTAGATCCGGCAGGCCTGTCGAACCTACTTCTGTTCATTAGCCAGACCCTTGACCTCGATCACTACTCTTGTTATTTTGTTCGAGGTTATGTCTCGATTCGGTGATTCTGCGGTTTCCGTTATACGGTCGGTATCGATCTCCGATCGGACCTTGTTCTCGATTAATATCCCTTCGAACAGTGGGTTCAGACCCCAATTGATCATCTTCGACCCTAATTTTTGATTGGTACCGATTGTGTACATCGGCCCATATGATAGCTGGGTATTCAATCAGGTTATGCTTCAACCATCGTGAAGCCGTCGAACTTCGTTCGTTCAAACCTTGAGCGAAAGCCTGAACAGCCCAATCGTCTGTGACTGGTGGCAGATCCATTCGTTCCATTTGAAAACGAGATACGAACTCCCTCAACATCTCGTTATCCTTTTGTCTTACCTTGAAGAGGTCCGATTTCCTTGTTACGACTTTTATGGCACTGTCATGTGCTTTCACAAAAGCATCTGCTAACATGGTGAACGAGTCGATGGAATTTGGTGGTAGGTTGTGATACCAAATCATTGCTCCCTTCGAGAGGGTCTTCTCTGAATTTCTTTAACAACACAGATTTGATTTCATCGTCTTCCAAATCATTTCCCTTGATGGCACATGTGTAAGAAGTGGCGTGCTCGTTGGGATCGGTCATTCCATTATATTTAGGAATTTCGGGCATAAGGAATTTTCTGGGGATTGGTTTTGGGGCTGCACTCGAGGGAAAAGGTTTTTGCACGAAATATTTTGAATCCAACCCTTTTATCATTGGTGGATCTCCCGGGATCTGATCGACCCTAGAGTTATATGTTTTTACTTTTTTATCGTTGGCTTCAACTTGCTTTATGAGTTCCTCGAGCAATTTAGCAATTTCGGGAGTAGTCCCCGATTCTTGCTCATTTGACTTCACTATGGTTGGCTCCGTTATGTGGATGATTTCTCGAGGTAGATTGGGCTCCGGCCTGCTTTGTAGCTGGATTTGGCTCTGCAACTGAGCTATTGCTGTCTATTGAGCTTGCAACATTTCGAAAATCTTACGCAAGTTGACTCCATTTTCCTCGATGTTATGGGTATCTCGAGTTGCAGACCGAGTACCACTATGAATGCTATTTTTGGATTCAGAATATAGGTTCGCCTCAATGGCCACATAGGAATTGATATCTATCAACGCTCCGATTCGAGCTCCAACGGCGTTGACAAGTAGTCTTTCGGTACTGGGTGTCAAGTTATTGTTCTCATCTTGAAGATCGGCTTCGTTGTCGATTGGTGAGGCCATTTGATTGGTAGTTAGTCGTTGCTAATCCGAAATCCAAGATATTTTCGGAGACAAGCACAAAACACAACGATGTGTTTTTGCAGATTCGTATCAAATAACCACTGTTATCCTTAGCCCCACGGTGGGCGCCAAACTGTTTACCCGAAAAACGGATAGAGTTGAATTTGTACGTAGTTCTAAGGATATATGATATAACTTGATACAAATCGTATGGATAAATAGAAATATCGAATATGAATTGTAAAGAATTCGATATAAACAAGGTAGGAAAGAAGATGATTTTTAGGACTCAGCACAATGGACTAATTAATGAAGCTTACAAGAACAATTCTTGAATATGGAACAATATGGTGCTTGAATTACAATGTAAGTAAAACTTGGTCCTTACAGAAATGATAATCATCCCCTTTATAGTAGAAGGATCTTACTTTAGATATAATTAAAAATATATAGTGGGAGACCCATGATAAATCAGCTTTTCCATAATTCCTGCCAAGATTCTCTCATCTAGTGGGATTGCAACGACTCTTGTCTATGAGCTCGATATTGACTCGAGTTTTCGGTCTTGACTCGAGCTCTCGATCTTGACTCAAGCTCGATTCTGACTCGCATCCTTGAATTGATTCAGGGTCAATGTTGGTCGGTCTCTGGAACATAAGCTCGATAACTTTACTTTGCATCATAGATCGATTTGGATTCGAGCTTGATAATGATATCGAACTCGACATTAATCGGTCCCTCGGGCTCGAAGCTTGTTTGTTCCATCTTCGGAACCCATCTCAAAGTCTTACTTCGATCCATTATGTTTCGAACTCGATCAATCGTACGAAGAACGAAATCTATTTCGACCGTATACATCCCGAGACCTTGGTATACGGTCTTAGGTAATCAAAATTGATAGGTATTTCATACTAAGTTGTATGTTAGGTTTAGTTGAGTTTTAAGATATTTGAAAAGTTTATGTACACCATAGCGCACATATAACCTCTTCACCATATATATAAAGAATCTAAATTCTTTTTGAATCATAAAAGTACTTGACAGGCATCATATATATATAGATAGAAATTTATTCATAACTGATGTTTACATAAAATCGATGTTCGTCAAATAAAGTTACTCTTTTCTTTAGCAATAAATTTGAGATCTATGGATAGAAAGACGAATCCAATTCTCCATAATAATGTAGTTTCTCAAAACAAGAGAAAAAGGAAGGATTAAACCTTGAGATTAAACAATTATTAAGAAGTCATAAGTCATAACACCCCCTCCCCCCCCCC
>AWOL01S0021790.1:0-13981 GCA_000715115.1 Nicotiana otophora | reverse complement strand
CTCCCCCCCCAAAAAAAAACCCTCAAGATTCAGTTGTTTACACATGAACTATGTGCTCTTTGGTGGCACTAAGCTGGCATTGAAACATTAAAAACACTGATTGAAATCTTTTGTTAAAAGTTATCGTTGTCATGCTTTAGACACTAAACTAGGTACGTACTATTTCATATGTGGACAGGATCACGTTATATGAGACTGATACAAATTCAAACGCAAAAAATACTGATTCTTTGGTGAAACACATTACCACTAGCACTCGATTCTCCCTTGCTATCGTTATTGCCATGAATTAAAGTGAAAATGGAAACAAGGAAGACGAAAACATAGACGTAAGAACAAGAAGATGAAAAACAAAACTTTGCTCAAGCGTTTTGATTTGTCTAAGATGTTTCCAAAGAATAAATCCATATGCTTACAGATCTCCTATTAAAAGCACTCATGAAATCTTAAAACGTTAAAAGCACTCATGAGATTTAAAAAGACCAAGTTGGCATTTGAGATTCTTTGAACATTGAGATGTACAATTGTCACGAATATTTCAATATCTGTATAGGTTCCTAGACAATGTCATATATATATATATATATAAAATTAAGTAAGCCGTGCATTAGACGCTAAATATTATTTGACATGAACGTGTACTGTGATTACCTTAAAAACATTAGAGAGATCAATACAGATTCAAAACGTAAAAGACACACATGAAATCTCTTATTAGTCAATAAAGAACTATTGATTCTTTGTTAAGAACATTAACATTAGAGCTCATTCTCCTTCTCTATCATTATTGTCATGAATAAGAAGAAAATAAATATGAGGAAGAAGAAGAGATAGATGTATAAACAATGAAGAAGAAGGAACAAAAGTACAACCCAAAAACATTGCATAAAGTATGGCTAATTTGGCTCAAGCTGTTCCCATTGGAAGTTGGAACAGTGGGCTCTTGCATTAATAAATCCATGTATAGAATAAATCCTTGTATTTAAATAAAAATTTCATGGTGGTCGATCGCAGCCAATAAAAATGTTTCATAAAAGGTTCTATTTTTTTAAAAGTAATTTAACTTAAATAGCCGACCACCTAACTGCTTGAACTAAAAATAGCCATAAATATATAGTATATACAATAAACCATGTATTATATGTATAACTATATAGATTTAATACATAATCTATATATACCAGCTAGAAAAAAGTAATTACTAAATATGACTAGCTAGTTTCGTAAAGATCCCAAAAATGTAGAAATTGAGAGGAGAGTTTGCGAAATTTTCTATGTATTTCTGAATGAATTCACTGTACAAAGGACTATGTACTTATACAAATGTATCACTAGTAAAGAAATTAAATAATAAAAGAATAGCCTATTAATTTTGTACACTTGTCCTATTTCTACTAGTCTAAGTCTAACAATATAACTAACTAATTATTCCTTCCGCATAAGACATTTTGTGTGCATGTGAGAAGGATCTAGAATATGAGAGCGCTTTGAACGGTCTAGACTAGATCCATCATTGTTGTGTTTATTGGCTGGGATGATGCCACATTGCTTCTTATGTGGCTTTTCAGAACAAAAACTAAGACCAAGTCCTAGCTTTGTTTTGTCCGCTATTTGCTCATCTTTGACCTTCAGCCTTGGTATTTCTTCTTCTTTATTGACTCTTTTTTGTGAAATAAAATGCTGAGAACGATTTATTCCAACATCCCCCCTCAAGTTGGAGGGGGTAGAAGACAACCCCAACTTACCAAAAATCGATCTGTGAGAAGGCCCTGATAAGGGTTTGGTGAATAAATCAGCAAATTGCAATTCTGAAGGGAGAAAAGAAAGGGAAATGAAGCCGGAAAGGAATTGTTGCCTCACAAAATGGCAATCCAGTTTGACGTGTTTAGTCCTTTGTGAAACACGGGATTTCGGGTGATGTGGATGGTAGTCTGACTGTCGGAGAAAATAGGAACCGGAATCGGAGGAGGAACTGATAGATCTGTAAGCAAACAAGTCAACCATGTGAGTTTTGCAACTAAGCGACGCATTGAATGATACTCTGCTTCTGCGGAAGAGAGAGACATGGAAGCTTGTTTTTTGGATTTCCAAGACACCGGTGAGACACCCAAACTGATAAAAACTCCACTAATGGAACGACGATTGTCGCGGCAGGAAGCTCAATCCGTATTGCAGAAATCCAAGAGATCAAAAGAGGGCTGAGCATCGAGAAATAACCCCTGGCCTGGCCTGGATCGAAGATAACGAAGAACACACATCATAGTTGTGAAATGCCCAATCTAGGGGGCATTGCATGTAGTGGTTGAGAGTGAGAACTGCAAAAGAAAGATCTGGGCGTGTGTGTGTTAAATAATTTAGCTTGTCCACTGGTCGACGATAGATGGAAGCATCAACTAATGGAGGTCCAGAATCGACGACCAATTTGGAAGATGGATTAAGAGGGGAAGAAACCAGTGGGAGATTGAAGCAATCGATTTCCTTGAGCAAGTCAGTGGTAAGTTTTCTTTGAGTAATAATCAATCCATGTTGTTTCCTTAAAATTTTCATGCCTAAACAATAGTGAAGTGGCCCAAGATCCTTCATTTTAAACTCAGAGTGTAGGAATATTTTGAGATCTGATAATTCAATAATGTTATCCCTTGTAAGTAGGATATCATCTACGTACACATCAACAATAGAAATGAGCGTTCCTGTTCTCTTAAAGAACATAGAATAGTCATTTAGAGAAGAGGAAAAATCCTTGAAACTGAGTGCTCTGGCAAGCCTGGCATACCACTGCCTTGAGGCTTGTTTCAAGCCATAAAGAGACTTTTTAAGTCGACAAACATGGTTGGGACTTGGTGGGGTAAACCAGCAAGAAATGTCATATAAACCTCTTATTGCAGTTCCCCATGTAAAAAGGCATTATTTACATCAAATTGAGAGATATGCCAACTTTTCTTGACTGCAATAGAAAGTAAACACCTGATTGTTGTCATCTTGACAACTGGAGAGAAAGCCTCTGTGTAATCAATGCCTTCTCTATGGACATCACCCTTTATAACCAATGTACCTTGAGTCTTTCAATAGTACCATCAGCATGGTGCTTGTTCTTGTAAACCTATTTACAGGGTAGTGCTTTCTTTCCAAAAGGTAATAGAACTACATCCCAGGTGTGATTCTCTTCTAATGCCTTAAGTTCAGAGTCTATAGCTTGGATCCAACCTGGGTTGGAACAATCATGAGAATAGCTTGTAGGTTCTGAAAGAGTAGAAACTGATTGTAGGAGATGTTGATTAGAACTAGTAAGGGCAGAGAATGAAAATGGAGATGGGGAGCAAGGAGAGGTGAGACAAGAGGTGGTGACATCAATGATAAAGATGTTATTACAAACATAATCTTTAAGATAACTAGGTAGAGTACATATATTATCTCTACTGGATCTCCTAAGAGGAACTGGAGGGGAAGAAGAGATAGGAGAGACAAGAGGAATAAGAGAAAAGGAAGGAGGAAAAGTAGAATGGTTAGGGAAATGACTAGGAGTGCTACCAGGTATGGGAGGAACCTGTGGTGCAGGTGAGGTTTGTCGTGAGGGAGTATCAGTGGTGAAGGGAAGTGTATGGAATATAGGGGTTAGGATATATATGAGGGGGGTGATTTGACATAATATAGATAAAAGGAAAAATATGTTCAAGAAAATGAACATCTCTAGAGACAAAGAATTTCTTAGTTGCCAGATTCAATAGCTTGTATCCTTTCTGACCAATGAGATATCCTATAAAAACACTGATGTGGCCCTGGGTTCAAATTTCCCTATGTTATGTGGCAAGGTAGAGGCATAGCAGAGACAACCAAAACTTCTTAAGAAATAATAAAAATGTGCTTTCCCAAATAGCAATTCATAGGGAGTTTACCTTTAAGCACTCTAGATGGAAATTTGTTAATTAGAAAAGTAGCTGTTAAAATGCATTCTCCCTAGTAACATATAGGTACCTTGGACTGAAATAGAAGAGCTCTAGCAATTTCTAGCAAATATATGTGCTTCCTTTCTACAATTCTATTTTGTTGAAGAGTTCCCACACATGAAGTCTGATGCAAAATGCCATGTGATTGTAGAAACAAAGAAGCTGCAGTGGCTTTCTCTAATTTTAAAGCATTATCTGACCTGATAACCTTTACTTTAGCATTAAATTGTCTTTCCACCATGCTCAAGAAATACTTCAAAACTGCAAATGCATTACCTTTTGTGCTCAATAGATAAGTCCAAGTTGCTCTACTGAAATTATCCATAATGGTAAGAAAATATTTATATTCATTGTAAGTAGGAGTCCTAGAAGTCCTCCATGTGTCAATGTGAATTAAATCAAAAGCTTGCTTAGTTCTGATTTGACTGATTGGAAATGGTAATCTAGATTGTTTTGCTAGAGGACATACATCACAATTACCCACATGATTAGGAACAAATGAAATAGAACTGATATATTTCATTGCATTGAAAGGCAAATGCCTCAATCTTAAATGCCACAGTCTTACATCAGATTCTGTTTTTGCTAAGATAGGAAAAGAAAAAGAAGCTGAAACTGAATTAGAAAAAGATTCTGGAAATAAAGATGTGATAGTTTTCGAAGATATATTCCTAGACTCTGTCATACTAGGCGGCCCTTAGCTTCACCAAAAACTTGAGGTCTCTTCATGAGAGGGCTGTGCAAAATACACCCAAAAGAAGTGAAAACTAAGAGACATCTGAATCTTTGACAAAGCCTATGTACTGAGTGTAAGTTATATCTGATACGAGGAATGTGAAGAACATTTTCCAAAGCTAAGTCTTGAAAAATAGAAACACTCCATGCATGAGTGACCTTTACCCTAGAAGAGTTAGGCAATTATACCATTACATGAGCAGGTAATGGTACTAAGAATAAGAATGTTTTAGCATTGAAACACATATGCTCGGTTTCCCCTGAATCTATGATCCAGGAATTGGTAAGATTAGAATTAGTAATTGAATAAAAGGATGGATAATTGGTAAATAGTATACCAGCAACAGAATTTGCATTAGCTTCTTGGGTAGCTCCCCCTCCTATTGTATTTGATTCAGAAGATTGACCAATTGGCTGAATTGGTCTGATGAAAGTTTCTGAGAAAATTGAGGTCCTTCTATCATGTTGCTATGAATTTCCCCTGTATCTTCTACAACAGCAGCAACTGAGTTGCCCTTTGTAAAATTTTGAACTCTCTTGTTCTTAATAAATTTGAAGTCAGCAAGGAATCCCACAAGTTTGTAACAGTTTCCAATTGTGTGGTTAGTCATCTTACAGTAGGAACACATTTGTACATTCTTCTTTCCTTTATATCCAGGGTTTCCTTTATAGGAATTGTTTCCAATTTTGTGCTGAGGGTTGAAGTGAGATCCTGTAGAATTTTGATGATTCTGAGATCCTTGGTTTCTCACCATAATAGAAGCACCATCTGTTGGAAATTGAGAATTGACATGAATTTCCCTTTGATTCTCATCGTGCATAAGAAGATAGTATGCTTGATGGTCGAGCGGCACGAACCATAGATGCCGAGCTCCAAGCATTAACACACACGATTTATGCTGATCGTACGGCCCGATCCAGAATAATGTGTACACTGCCGAGGGTCGAGCGACACAAACCATAGATGCATCTATTATACTGCCGAGGCGTTCATCCCGCTCCACAAGAAGAGAGATTACTCTATGAACATCTGATTTAAAAGCTATTATAAGGCTAATATACAAAGAAGCACAATTTCTATTAACGGTCAAGTGACCCGCCAAAACCCAAGTAAGTGAAATTCAGTCTTTACAAATCCTTTAACAAGTTTCAATATAATTTAAGCACTTTTATTAATAAGTATGGTGCAAACATCGCAAGTATTTCATGATTTGGATCCTAAACTACCCGGACTTAAGCATAATTAGTAGCTGCGCACAGACTCTCGTCACCTCGTGCGTACGCAGCCCCCTCAATTAGAATCAAATAGCAATTTAAATCACCTATGGGGTAAATTCCCTCTTACAAAGTTAGGCAAGAGACTTACCTCGTCTCAAAGCTCGCTTTCTGACCACAAATTTACTCTAAGGACCCAACTTAGTGTCGAACAATCCGAAGCTAGTCAAATGTCATATAAAATAATTAATATACGCTCAAAGTTTAATAATTTAGCTATTAGAGTAACTACTCAACCCAATTTGGAAGATTCCTAAAATTCACCCCCGGGCCCACGTGCATGGATTTTAAAAATTTTTGAAGATAATTGTTAACCATAACCTCATGAACTCAAATATTTAATTTTTACCCAATTCCATAATCATTTTTGTGGTTAAATACCATTTTTATCAAAACCTAGGTTTTTCAACTAAACCCACAATTTTCATAATTTTTCATGTTAAAATCTACCCATAATCTATGTATTTAACTTACATGGGATAGAAATTACTTACCTTTAATAGCTAGGTGGAAACCCCCCTCCAAGAAGCTCCAAAATCGCCTAAGAGATGAAAGAAATGAGCTAAAATATCCTAACTCGCGACATTAAAAGATCTCACTACCTCCAGCGATTCCGCTTCTGTGGATCTAGGATCGCTTCTGCGACGCCGCTTCTGCGGGAAAAGGTCTGCATCTGCAGAAGAAACCCAGCCCAGCTTTGGGTGCACCTGTTGAAGGGCACCGCACCGCACATGCGAGTTCGCTTCTGCAGCTCGCCTCTCGCACCTGCGACCCGGGCCTGAACGTCCCCTTCTCGTACCTACGACTCCTTCATCGCAGAAGTGAGGCCGCTTCTGCGGAAATTCCTCCGTTTCTACGGGTCACAAACCCCTTATCCAAAACCACATATGCGGTCAAAAGCTCGCACCGGTGGCCAAAATCTTGCAAGTGCGGATGCACCGGAACTGGTGCACCAGCAGTCCCCCAAGCCAAATTCCTAGTCTCATTTCCAATCTGATCCACACCCGAGGCCCCCAGGACCCAATCCAATAACACTCACATATCCAACAACATAACACTAGCCTGCTCGCGTGCTCGAAACACCAAAATAATATCTAGAAGTACGAGTCGGATACCAAAATGCATGAATCGAATTATGAAACTCAAAAACCTCTAGAAACACTTTCGTGCGTCCAATTCCTATCAAATCAACTCGGAATGACGCCAAATTTTGCGTGCAAGTTTAAATCACCATACGAAACTATTCCCTAGCTCGGAATCCCAAACAGACCTCGATAACACCAAAACCAACTTCAAACCAATTTTAAAGAACTTTAAAACCTTCAATGCACCAACTTTCAACTTTATGCGTCGAAACGCTCCCGGGTCATCCAAAACCCGATCTGAACATACGCCCAAGTCTAAAATCATCATATGAACCTATTTGGACCGTTAAATCCCAGTTTCGAGATCGTTTACTACAATTGTTGACCCAATTTAAACTTTCCCCTTTTAAGCCAATATTAAGGAACTTAGTGTTCCGGTTTCAACCCGAACCCTTCCAAACCTGAACTAACCATCCCCGCAAGTCATAAAATTGTAAAAGCACATACGGGGAGTCTTATTTAAGGGAACAAAATTCTAGAAAGTAAAACTACCGGTTGGTTCATTACATTCTCCACCTCTTAAATAAATATTCGTTCTCGAACGGGTCTAGAATCGTACCAGGAGTGCCGAATAAGTATGGATATCTGCTCCGCATGTCCTCCTCGGTATCCCAAGTTACCTCCTCAACCTATTGACTCCTCCACTGAACCTTTACTGCGGAAATCATCTTGGACCTCAACTGACGAACCTGCATGTCAACAATGGCAACTGGCTCTTCCTCATAACCTATGCTCTCATCTAACTGAACCGTGTTGTAGTCTATCACATGCGATCTGTAGGCAAGATACTTCCGGAGCATAGACACATGAAAAACCGGATGAACTCCCGATAGACTGGGAGGAAAAGCAAGCTCATAAGCAACCTCCCCAACTCATCTCAACACCTCAAATGGACCTATAAACCTTAGGCTCAACTTTCCCTTCTTCCTGAACCTCATAATTCCCTTAATTGGCGAGACTTTCAAGAGAGCCTTCTCGCCCACCATAAATGATAAATCACGCGCCTTCTGATCTACGTAACTCTTCTGTTTGGACTGCGATGTACGAAGTCTCTCCTGAATCAACTTTACCTTTTCCAAGGAATTCTTCACCAAATCAGTACTATATAACTTAGCCTCGCCGGGCTCAAACCATCTGATGGGCCAACGACATCGCCGACTATATAAAGCTTCAAATGGAGCCATCTTAATGCTGGACTTATAACTGTGTTTGTAAGCAAACTCGGCCAAATGCAAGAATCGATCCCACTGCCCTCCGAAGTCAATCACACATGCTCTGAGCATATCCTCCAAAATCTGAACCGTCCGCTCCGACTGCCCGTCGGTCTGTGGATGAAAGGCTATGCTGAGCTTAACCCAGGTCCCCAACTCACTCTGTACTTCTCTCCAGAAATGCAAAGTAAATTGAGGGCCTCTATCTGATATGATGGATACAGGCATACCGTACAACCGAACAATCTTCTAAATGTAAATTTTGGCCAATCTCTCTGAAGAATACGTGGTCGCAACCGGAATTAAGTGTGCCGACTTGGTCAACCTGTCAACAATGACCCAAACTGCATCAAACTTCCTCAAGATCCGAGGCAACCCAACTACAAAGTCCATAATGATGCACTCCTATTATCACTGAAGTATAACCATTTGCTGGAGTAGGCCACCTGGCCTCTGATGCTCATACTAACCTGCTGGCAATTTAGGCACCTCGCTACATACTCAACTATGCCCTGCTTCATCCTCTACCACCAATAACGCTTCCTCAGGTGGCGATACATCTTCGTAGCACCTGGATGAATAGAATACCGAGAATAGTGTGCATCCTTTAGAATCTTTACCCTTAATCCATCCACATTAGGAACACATAGACGACCCTAGAGTCGCAGAACACCATCTTCACGGATGTAACCTCCTTGGCACTACCCTGTAGTACCATCTCTCTGAGAACCAATAAGTGTGGATCGTCGTATTGGCAAGCCTTGATCTGCTCTAATAGTGAAGACTGGGCGACAACGCATGCAAGAACTCGGTTGGGCTCTGAAATATCCAACCTCACAAGTCTGTTAGCCAAGGAATGAATGTCCAAAACTAGCGGCCTCGCCTCTACTAAAATGAATGCCAAACTACCCATACTCTCCGCCTTTCTGCTCAAGGTATTGTTGATACCCAATTCTTTTCTCATATATATATATATATATATATATATATATATATATATATATATATATATATATATATATATATATATATATATATACTTTCAAGATAGTACACATGCATCATCATTTGATCTACAAGCATAATTGTTTATAATTTTTAAGGGCTTTAAATCAATTTAATTCGGCATTTTATTATATATAAATATCTATTAATTATCTTACAAATTATTTTATGATGGTTTTATCATCTAAACTTATCATTTATACCCATATTAGGTTTAAAATATTTTTATTACATTTGTTATAATTACGTTTGCATTTTTAAGGCTAAATTGAATATTTTGCAATAATAGCCCATACATGCTTATAATTACTTTATTTATTCAAAACAATAACCTTTTATATTTTTATAGTGTTAAATAATTATTTTTAATCATGTGTATTCACAAATGATATTTGTTTTATTTATTCAGTTTTTTTATAAATTATATATTTAATAAATTGGGTATTTAAAATATGGCCCCAATTTTCAATTAAATTTCCGGACCTAAACTAACCAAACCTACCCAATTACCCCAAGCCTAATACCCCTGGCCCAATTACCCTTACCCACTTAATTAAGCCTAACCCAGTCCGCTCAAATCCCAGCCGTTGATAAAAAATGGTCAATGGCTCATAAACGATCCCTCCCTTTCCTTATATCTCCACCCCCTAACCCTAACCCTCATTTCCCAAATCCGGAGCTTATGTTTTCCTCCTCTGATGAACCCTAATCCCGCCGCCTCACTAAAATCCCCCACCAAATCCCGTTCCTAATGGGATTCTTTCCCCATTCACCTACCATCTCGAGATATTTTCCTTATTTGGTGCTATTTTATGGAATAACTTAGGTACTTGCCTAAACATGGCAAGTACCCTATCTTTGATTATGTCCAAATCGATCTTTACCTCTTGAATCTGGACGACCTTAAGTCCAAACGCGTAATGTTGAACCATGTAAGCCCGATCGTTCGTATCTTGCTGATTCCCTAAGGTTAGGGTTTCAGATTCTCTTTTGATTCGAACCAAAACTGGTTCAAGCTTGATTTTTGGCATTATTTCGTCTATATTCATTCTATTACGCATGAATCTGCCTATTTCTGTTGATTCCTTTTACTTGCCTTAAATTAGGGTTTCAGATCTTCTCTAATTGAACCAAATCTGGTTCAATTCTGTGTTTCTTTTTGAATAATCTCCTATTATGTTCGTTTTATGCTAATATGTGATTCTTTGCCTTTAGTTTTCTGCCAATTTTGTGATTTACCCAAATTAGGGTTTCAGACCTTTTTTTTACTTGAACCAAATCCGGTTCTACTCTGTACTTCTTGTGAATAATTTTCTGTCTATGTTCATTATACGCATTATGTGATTCTTTGCCTTATTTTCTGCCAATCTTGTGTATTTTTACCTAAAAGTTAGGCTTTAATTTTACTGATTTAAGTACTTGCCCTTTCTTGGTATTTAAACCAGTTATTTTCTATGTTTATGTTCTAATCCCTGCACTATTTAAACCCCTCCCCACTCCCCTTTAAAAAAAAGAGCAAAAGACTTGGAAATTCTGAGTTCGAAAATCTTTCACTACTATAACAAACTTGTGTGCTTTCATTCTTGAATAATCTCATTCTGTATTCTGATTCCTGGCCGGCTGAAAGCCAAGGCCAGAAATCTCCAATTTCTTGCTTCTGTTGGTGATATGTACCGCACTGTTGGATCCCTTTCTTCCCCGTTTCATCTCAGCTGGTGCCTTATTAGACCCTCTGCCATTTCACTATGATTATTTGCTCAACGTGTTATTTTAATTAGACTATGTTATCCTAAATGCTATTACTTGTAGTTTGAGACATGTTTGAACCTATTTTGAGTTGATTAATGAAATTCTGCTTAATCTCTATGTTATTGATGACTATCTTTTAAAGTTAAGTCTGTTATGAACCTGTTTATAAACATGCTCTCATACCTTTTCCTGTGGGCTGGTTAACCATGTATAGATGTGTGCATTAACAAATTTATAAGCCTGTTTGTTGAACCTGTTATAATGTGGCCTGTTTGACTTTGTTCGTACTATATTATGACACCTCTAGTACCTACCTTAATCAGTTTTAACATGTCCTAACCTATTGCTAGTTAATGGGATCCCTTCTTATGATGCTAGTTCCTGCACTTAGTCTAATCTGGATCTTTTGTTATCACTATGAATCTGCTTATGAACTTGCCTTGTTAGCATGTGATTGATTTAATTCCTAAAACTTGAATAAGAATGCTTAGGATTAAGTATGTCTACTATTTGTTCATATATGCTCAATATGTGATTCTGTCCTTCAGTAGATTCCCTAATCCCATTCTACTCCCCTGATCCTTTTGAATTCTTACTCCTACCCGACTGAGAGCCAAGGCTACTTAGGTACTGTCCTCTGATCTCTCTAGTGTGAGCACTGCCCTGGGTTCTTGAAGCCTTTGGGAACTCTGACACACTAGGGATTTGTGTTCTATATGTTTAGTCTTGATATATGAGTGAATCACTCAACAACTGGTAACTTTGTATCTATGAACATGGGTTTTGGAGCTATTGTGAGTGGAAGACATTGCCTGTCCAGGTGTATTTGGGCTTGCTATAGGCTCCCTATAGTTACACTTACTTTGTAATTTATTTATTAAATTCTATTCTGTAATAATTAATTGTAATAACAATTCTAGGGTGTTAGTGAAATTGGGAAGGAGTTCCTATTTTACATTTGCAATAAGTTGGGTAAAACTCCCTCCTATAGGTCCAACAATGTGTTATCATATGTGATGTGTTAGAAATCATACCTATAGGTACTTTATTATGTTCAACCATTATGTGCTAGCAACCATGTCCATAGGTTCAATGCTTGGTTCAATTATGCTATGGTATGATCCAATATGTATGCAAATTTCTGTTTACGCATTGTTCTGATCAAATTATAGAAATCATGCCTATAGGATCTAAAACTGTATCCAATTGTAGAAAGCATGCCTATAGGTTCGAACCAATTTAATTTCTGCCTGTTTATTCATGAGTTTCCAAATACTGTATTTTCACCCTCACTGGAAAACATGCATACAGGGCTAAAACAAATAATTCTGGGTCTGTCTTTTTGACTTGCCACTATTTACTATCGCATAAAACACCTAGATACCATGCTAATAGGCTTAATCGTATAATGCTAAAATCAGTAGGCAAATTTATGTAGGTTCTAATAATTGTATTAAGAAACTGATTTTATACATGACTGCCTTCTCGTTCATTCAATATCACATAGATATCATGCCTATAAGATTCTGCAATTAATAAAATTTGTCAATGCTAATCAGTTTGGCATGCATTTGATGTCTAAATGCGGAAGCTAACTTGAGCCCATACTTGTTTATATTTGAGAGTCCTAATTGTTGTTTTCTATCGCTTAGCATTTGTTTCCTTTTGAGCAGCCTAAGTTAAGGTCTAGAACCACCCCGAAATAGAGGTCCAAATGCCTCCTGGACCATAGGCATGGGACAGGTAGTGCACGACTTAGAATTAAATAAAGTGCTTTAGGTAAACAACTTAAAGATAGTAATCGGGTAGCAGGAGATGATAGCCTGTGCTCGCTGAATAATATGAGTAACACCCCATCTTGAGGGAGTTACGAAATATTATTTATGTTGCACGTGGTGATCCTTTAGTCTAAAAAACTTAGAACNCCCCCCCCCCAATTCATGTTGCAATATTTCTTTATTTGTCCAAACTGTTTCTTTTCTCTTAGACTAATTCATATAATTCGAGTTCGGCCGGGACCTACCGTTGTGGACCTCGAGGAATGCCTAACACCTTCTCCTTGAGGTAATTTGAGCCCTTACCCGATCTTTGGTGATGCAAACTAGTAAACCCGAGTCATTTGCAAATAGGTGCCCTAACGCACCTTAATCCGTTAGGTAGTGACTCTCTCTTTTGAATAACCCTTCCTTTTAAAAGAGTTGTCAATATCGAAACCTGATTTCGCGAGAAAAAGGGGCGCGACAACATGGCGACTCTGCTGGGGATATATTTAGGCTCTTACCATTGCGAACTTGGTCTATATTAATTAGTCTCTCCCAATAAGCGTGTCTTTATTATTTTGCTGATACTTGAATATCCCGCTCCCATTCTCCCTCTTATTGTGACATGCACACCCCCTTCCCTATTTCCCCTTTTATATGATCTTACATGCAACTCTTCGCTTAATCTGGTTACAATATGGCTCCAACTTTTTAAATTGTTTCATATCATGACTTTCCCGATCCTTGCCCCTTTATTGCTTTATTACAATTTTATATGAACTAACTTCTTCCCTGTTTTCTTTCTTTTCTGTCTTTACATTTATTAAATACTGTATTTATCGCTTTTATTATGCAAAATACTTGACAACGTGTTATTTTATCTTTGCATAAAACGTGCTCTACATCATATTCCACTCGTGCGCAATTAATACAATAACGGTACTTGATAAGTGTCCGTGCTCTTCCTATATTACCCTTTTTAAAATTTGGAAAGGCTTATTTGCGGTAAAACTAGTCGATTAGCGGTGCAATCGACGGTTCCGTGCCTTCCCCTCTCATGTTGTCCACTTGAGGGTACATGTCTAGACTATTCTAGAAACCCCCACTCTAATATTAACTGTGCATGCATCATGTCTAAACCTAGTATGGGTTAGAAC
>AWOL01S0021789.1:109015-124129 GCA_000715115.1 Nicotiana otophora | reverse complement strand
ATATTACCCTTTTTAAAATTTGGAAAGGCTTATTTGCGGTAAAACTAGTCGATTAGCGGTGCAATCGACGGTTCCGTGCCTTCCCCTCTCATGTTGTCCACTTGAGGGTACATGTCTAGACTATTCTAGAAACCCCCACTCTAATATTAACTGTGCATGCATCATGTCTAAACCTAGTATGGGTTAGAACGTTGTCCGCGTAATAACTTTCTAAGGCAAGCCTTGTCCAAAGCCCATCGGGGTTTCCATAATCCCAACGGGCAGGATCATAATATTTGCATTATTTGGAGAAAACGTGCCGATATGCTAATCATTAATGTGTAAATGGTCGAATCCGGAGAGGGAAAGGGCTAACTTGATTTGTTTTATAAGAGGCACGAAGTTCCCAGGTTCGGCATGGTTCAAAGTATCCCACGTTTGTTGCTAGATTGGTGGGAAAATCTCTCGCCAAGTGACAAAAACCATGTGAAAAGAGTTCTTGGAAATTTACCTTCTTTGTTGGACATTCAGCCAAACAATGTACTGATCGAGGCCGCTACTATGTTCTAGGATAAGAAGAGGGCCGTCTTCCGTTTTAGTGATATAAAAATGACTCCTCTTCTAGAGGAAATAAGAGGCTTTGCTGGGCTTCCCTGGGACAGCCTTGGTCTGTTGGTACCGGAAAATCCCACGTCTCGAGGTTTTCTGAAAATGATGGTTTCAGGAAAAATGATGAGTTAGTCTGTCTAAGAAATCTTACATACCATTTGACTTCCTTTATGAGCATTATGGGCACAGCAAGTCCTACCGTCTTTATCATGATGAATTTTCTATCACCTCTCTGAGTTGGACTCATCGCCGGGTTTTTGTGTTCATTGTCTATTTTCTGGGGATGCAGGTATTCCCAATACGAGGAGAAAGGATTCACACTCGCTTAGCTATGGTTATTAAGACCCTAATGGACGGAATTGAGGGACATACATACACAATTGTCCCAATGATCATAGTGTAGATATACCGAGCCTTGGACCGTTGCAAGAAAAGATATAGGCATTTTGAGGGTTGTAATCTGTTACTGCAAATATGGCTGTTGGAACATCTTTAAAGGGGACCATACCGTCAAGAATTTCCGCGGCAACCATGGAATGACCACATAGCTTTCCACCATCTAAAAAGAATGACTTTTATCCCAGACATGTTTGCACAACCGGGAAACGCAGTAAGCTGGGTACATTTCTTTAGCAATTTGACTGATGATAAGGTACATTGGATGTTCGAGTGGTTCCCTAGCAGTGAATTCATCATCAGGTCGAGAGATGTTCCTCATCTAGTGCTAATCGAATTAAGGGGAATCTATCCTTATGCTCCTATCAGAGTCATGAACCAAGCTGGGAGAAAACAGGTTATACCACAAGTTTCCAAAATGGTTCATTACAAAGCAGACTTCCAAGGGAACGCCATTCCGTTCAAATGCAAGGCACAACATATGTGACATCATAAAGTGGACATGGAAGCAATCAATGAATGGAGGGGAATCGCTACTAAATCATCAGAAAGGTTGGAGTATTTGGAGCAGGGTTTGATGGAACATGAAGGGAAGATGAGGAAAAGGGTCTCGGATTGTCAGAACGCAGAGATCATTGAGGGAGGACATCTAGCAATGGCGTATTTGCTGTTGGACATGCGCGACTTGGGGAATCTGATTGACGGGGCTAAGAAGGCCAAGCTTGGAGAAGGTCTCTCTCGGACCAAGTAGATTAAGAATGATGTTTTCTAGATTAGTTTTAGAATTTGATTGTAATAAGGCAAATTCCACTAGTGACTCTTTATAATTATTATCGTTTTAGTAGAGATTTGGTCTATTTATTATGTTAATGAAATGATGCAGTTATCGGCATTGAGTTTTCTCCAAAGCTATACGTCGCTAGGCCTACCTCGGGCATGATGAGGTCCCCCAAATTAGGATGTGAATTCTGCAATACGTGTTTAAATATCGTAAATATCCTTTTAATACTGTTTACTCACTTGTTTACCTTTTTGTTTTTCTTCTTTTCTTTGTTTATTCCCATCCCCTAAGGTTGGTTTATCCATAATGGCATCATCGACATATCATACCAGATCTAGAGGTCCTCCACCTCCTCCTCCTCCAAGTGATCCTAAGAACAAAGGAAAGGCTAAGATGGATGATCTGAGCGGTATCAGGAAAGACAACGCTAAACATGCAGAGAATGTTGAAACTTCGGATGGTCGGGGTACTCCGGCACAAAACGACTTGGTTTTGCGATTAGAGCAAAAGATAATGGAGTTACAAGGGGAACTTGAGCAGGTCCGTAACCTGGCAAACCTTTCCCTTACCCTGCATGTTCCCGATATTAACCAACAAAATGCCCCAAACTAAACACCGCCTCAAAACACACAAAACCTGCACCCGCAAAATCCTCTTGCACCTCATCAATACGCCACGCCTCCCCAAAATCCTAATCCTCCACCAACACCAACTCCTTCACAGCATCATCATCATTTGACCTAGTACCCACCAACTACCACATACCACACTCCTCAGAATGCACCACAGCCTACTCCTGACCCGCAAAACTCAACCAATGACCACCATTACGCCCAAATTCCCGGAGTCCACAAAGGAAATATCATATATGTGGAAACCTTACCCCATACCCCACAACAGACCCTATACATACTTGAATCCTCCAAGAAGGACCTGCTCATCAAGAACATGGCAGAAGAACTCAAGAAACTTACCGGCAGGGTTCAAAATGTCGAAGGGAGCAAAGACATTGAGGGTTTGAATTACGAAGATTTGTGTATTCAGCCGAACATAGAACTGCCAGAGGGTTATAAACCTCCCAAGTTTGAAATGTTCGATGGAACAGGTGATCCGAAGGTGCACTTGAGAACATATTATGACAATCTTGTAGGAGTTAGCAGAGATGAAAGAATCCACATGAAGCTATTCATGAGAAGCCTCACTGGAGATGCCCTGCCTTGGTACATCAGTCAAAACCCAAAGAAATGGGTTAATTGGGTAAGCATGGCATTAGATTTCATGGATTGGTTCAGGTTTAACACAGAAAACACACCAGACATTTTCTACATTCAAAATCTCAAGAAGAAGCCAACAGAAACTTTCCACGAGTATGCTACTCGGTGGAGGTCTGAAGCTGCAAAAGTAAGGCCAGCGCTGGAAGAAGAACAGATGAATAAGTTCTTCGTCAGAGCTCAGGATCCGTAATACTACGAAAGATTGATGGTTATTAAGAACCATAAAATTTCTGATATCATCAAGTTGAGAGAGAGAATAGAAGAAGGGATCAAACGCGGAATGGTGACAAATTTTGAAGCACTCCAAGCCAAAAATAAGGCCCTGCAGTCAGGAGGTATCTCTAGGAAGAAAGAAGTAGGTCCAATAATGGTAGCCTATGGTCCGAAGTCTCCTCTCACATACCAAACACCTCCACCCACATATCAGCCTTCACCTCCCAGCTACCAACAACCTGTCAGCATTTACCATACCTATAACACCCAACCTGCATACTACTACTCACCACCAGCCCGCCAAAACTACCAAAAACCTAGACCAAATTTCGACCGCAGACCACCCAGAGAATACACCCCAATTGCTGAACCTATAGACCAACTATACGAGAGACTGAAGGTTGCCAGTTATATCACTCCCATTCCCACTGTTGCCATGGAAAATTCTTCTCAATGGGTCAATCCAAATAAGACATGTGCCACTCAGGCATGAAAGGTCATACTATTGAGGAGTGCTGTACTTTGAAGAATAAGATTCAGACATTAATTGACACCAAAGTCATACAGGCAAAGGAGACTGCACCCAATGTCCGTAACAATCCTCTCCCGGATCACAGGGGCGGAGGGGTAAACATGATAGAGACCGATGAAGAATGGGACTCAGAGAGGTCAATTGGACTCATTCGAGAAGGGGATAATCCTGAAACATCTCCAGTCACTCTCACACCAATCATGGTACAAACTCAGGCACCAATCGAAGTTGAGGTAGCTGCACCAACTCCGTTTGAGGTTGAAGTAAATACACCCTTCACCGTGATGGTAGCACCTACACCATCTTATAAGTCTAATGCTATACTATGGGATTATGTTGTAGAATCAAGAAGGAAAGGAAAGGGGAAAATGGAAGAAACTGGTGAAGTATAAGGTATGACCAGAACTGGTAGGGTTTACACGCCCGAGCATTTGGGGGAAATAAGTAAAGAAGCCGCTTCCAGGCAGCCCACCATTGAAACTGGCCCGGATGATCTTTGGTGAAAGGTGCAAGCAAGGGAGTATTCTGTGGTTGATCATTTGAACAAAACCCCTGCTCAGATATCCATTCTATCACTACTGCAGAATTCTGAGGCACACAGGAACGCGTTGATGAAAGTGTTGAATGAGGCTTATGTACCTAATAACATTACCAATGGAGAGATGGCCAATATGGCAGGACAAGTGTTGGAAAGCCATAAGATCACTTTTCATGAAGACGAGCTACCACCAGAAGAACTAAGTCACAATAGGGCACTGCATATCACAGTGAAATTTGAGGATACGTTCATTGCCAGAGTCTTGATAGATGGGGGTTCGAGTCTTAACATATGTCCACTAACTACTCTGAAAAGATTAGGTAAAGGACTGCACGAGATACGAGCAGGAAGTATGAATGTGAAAGCATTTGATGGGTCTTAAAGGGCCACAATTAGGGAGACCAATCTCAGCCTACAGATGGGCCCAACCTGGTTTGATGTTGAGTTTCAAGTGTTGGACATATCTGCTACCTACAACCTATTGTTGGGATGACCTTGGATACATGCCGCTGGGGCCGTAGTTTCTACTCTATATTAGGTCGTGAAGTTTGAGTGGAGCCATCAGGAAATGATCATCCATGGGTACGGAAGTAATCCCATTTATACCAGTCAAACTGTTCCGGTCATCGAGAATAGAAGAAAGTTGGGTGGAGAAACATACCATCGCATCGAGCGCTTCAACGCAATTGAAAAGGACAAATGGTGGAGCAGTAAGTTAGAAGGCATATTGGCATGGACAGGGTAAGAGCATGGCAAAGGTCTCGGTAAGAATCTCTAGGGGATCACCAAACTAATACGGTTAAAGCGTCACGACACAACTTTTGGTCTTGGGTATGAATATACCTAGCACGAGTATCAGAATTGGTCGCTATCATGGCACGGTCCTTATTACCCTCTAAAGAAACCAGTACCACATTTTAGCCAGTCATTTCATCAAGTTGACATGATGTGGGAGTCCGAAGAAGATGAATTTCTAGCTGGTATAAGGAATCTGTTTCTGGATGATGAAGACATGGATTGCAGTGCGATAGTTGAAGAGGAGGTGGAAGGCCTCATTATTCAGACCGTGAAGAAGGGAGCTGTTCTCAAGAACTGGACTGCCGCACCATCAAGGGCCCATCGAGTTTCTGGGTAGCTTGGCAATTAGCATCATTTATTTTGAAAGCAATTTTTACGAGCATTTAAAACATTTTCAGTATTTTATTTTAAGCATGTTGTTTTTGAAATAATTGCTCGGGTCATCGAGCCGTACCTGTTTGACATTTTCAAGATTCATCTAAATGCATTGTTGTTTTTAGTATTTATTATTATTCTTTACATTTTTTTCTATAGTATTATTACCTATCCCGATGAACTTTCGACCGTGACATGTAATGAGACAACGCAACATAAGGATAATGATTCAGAGGATCTGGAAGAGGATATAATGCCCGAAGAAATTGTTAGAGAAGTGGAAAACTTTGAAAACAAGCCTAAGTCCAATTTGGATGAGACTGAAAATAGTTAATCTAGGAGACTCCGAAACAGTCAAGGAAACACATGTAAGCATTCACCTGTCACCATCAGAGAAAGAAAAATACACTCATTTCCTGAAGGAATATAAGGATATATTTTCATGGTCCTATGATGATATTACCGATTTTAGCACGTCCATAGTGGCTCATAAACTACCTTCCAACCCAATGTGTCCACCGGTAAAGCAGAAGCTCAGAAAGTTTAAGCCAGATATGAGTTTGAAAATCAAAAAAGAAGTCACCAAGCAGATCAAAGCTAAGGTTCTCAGAGTGGTTGGATATCCAACTTGGTTGGCTAACATCGTGCCAGTTCCGAAGAAGGATGGGAAAGTCAGAGTATGCGTCAATTATCGGGACCTAAACAAAGAAAGTCCCAAAGATGATTTCCCGTTACCCAACATACACNAAGAAGTCACTAAGCAGATCAAAGCTAAGGTTCTCAGAGTGGTTGGATATCCAACTTGGTTGGCTAACATCGTGCCAGTTCCGAAGAAGGATGGGAAAGTCAGAGTATGCGTCAATTATCGGGACCTAAACAAAGAAAGTCCCAAAGATGATTTCCCGTTACCCAACATACACATACTGATCGACAATTGCGCCAAGCATGAACTCCAATCCTTTGTGGATTGCTTCGCGCGATATCAACAGATCTGGATGGATGAAAAGGATGCCGAAAAGACAGCTTTTATCACACCATGGGGGGTGTACTGCTATAAAATGATGTCGTTTGGTCTGAAGAATGCTGGGGCCACTTATATGAGGGCCATGACAACTATTTTCCATGACATGATACACAAGGAGATAGAGGTATATGTGGATGATGTCATCATCAAATCCAAGAAGAGTATAGATCACATAGAAGACTTGAGGAAATTCTTTGATCAGCTTCGGAGGTACAATTTGAAATTGAATCCCGCAAAATGTTCCTTCGGGGTCCCCGCAGGAAAGTTATTAGGGTTCATCGTCAGCCGCCGAGGAATTGAGCTAGACCCATCAAAGGTCAAGGCTATCCAGGATTTGCCACCTCCAAAGACCAAGAAAGATGTGATGAGCTTCTTGGGACGTCTTAATTACATCAGCCGCTTCATAGCACAATCAACAGTGATCTGTGAGCCGATTTTCAAAATGTTAAAGAAGGATGCTGCAACCAATTGGACTGAAGACTACCAGAAAGCTTGTGACAGAATCAAAGAATATTTGTCCACACCGCTAGTCCTGGTCCCTCCAGAACCTGGTAGACTACTGCTACTCTATCTCTCCGTATTAGATAGGGCTTTTAGTTGTGTCTTGGGACAACACGATGATACGGGAGGGAAAGAATAGGCCATATACTATCTGAGTAAAAAGTTCACACCCTACGAAGCACAGTATTCTTTGCTGGAACGCACCTACTGTGCTTTGACCTGGATAGTCCAGGAACTGAGGCACTACTTCTGTGCCTATACCACATATCTCATATCAAGGATGGACCCTCTGAAGTACATCTTCCAGAAACCCATGCCTATAGGGAAGCTGGCAAAATGGCAAATATTGTTGAGTGAATTCAACATCGTCTATGTGACGCAGAAGGTGGTTAAGGGACAAGCATTAGCAGATCATCCTGCGGAAAATCCTGTAGGAGGAGAATACAAACCACTAAAAATGTATTTTCCTGATGAAGAAGTATCATTCATAGGAGAAGATATCGCCGAAGCCTACGACGGGTGGAGCATGTTTTTCGATGGAGCCGAAAACTTCAAAGAAGTGGGTATTGGAGCCGTTTTGGTGTCAGAAATAGGTCAACATTATCCAGTATCTGTGAAACTCAGATTTCCATGCACCAATAATATGGCAGAATATGAGGCTTGTATATTGGGGCTCAATTTGGCCGTTGACGTGAATATCCTGGAATTACTGATAATTAGCGATTTAGATCTGCTGGTACATCAGGTGCAGGGAGAATGGGCTACAAAGAATACCAAAATATTACCATATCTATATCATGTGCATGAGATGATGTAGAGGTTCACGAAGATAGAGTTTAGACATGTCTCGAGAATCCAGAATGAGTTCGCAGACGCATTGGCCACTTTGTCCTCCATGATACAGCATCCGAACAAGAATTTCATCGACCCCATTCCGGTAAGGATTCATAATCAGCCAGCTTACTACGCTCATGTTGAAGAAGAAGCAGACGAGAATCCATGGTTCCATGATATAAAGGAGTACTTGGCAAAAGGAGAGTGCCCGGAGCATGCAGATCATACTAAAAAATGCACGCTCCGAAGATTGTCCAAGCATTTCTTCCAAAGTGAAGGAATTATGTACAGAAGGAGTCCAGACTTAGGATTATTACAGTGTGTTGACGCCAAGGATGCTTCCAAACTACTCGAAGAGATACACTCTGGAATTTACGAACCACACATGAATGGTTTCATTTTAGCCAAGAAGATACTGAGGGCAGGTTATTTTTGGATGACTATGGAAACAGACTGCATCAGGTATGTCCAGAAATGTCATCAGTGCCAAATACACGCAGATATGATACGGGTCGAGTGCACCTTGGCCTTTTGCCACTTGGGGAATAGACGTCATTGGACCAATCGAGCCCGCCACTTCAAACGGGCACAGGTTCATTTTAGTGGCCATAGACTACTTCACAAAGTGTGTCGAAGCTACATCCTACAAAGCTGTAACCAAGAAAGTCGTCGCAGATTTTGTGAGAGATCGTATTGTTTGCCGATTTGGGATTCCAGAGTCCATCATCACCGACAACGCTGCCAATCTCAATAGTGACCTAATGAAAGCTATATGCAAGACCTTCAAAATCAAGCACAAGAATTCCACAACATACAAGCCTCAAATGAATGGAGCCGTAGAGGCCGCAAACAAGAATATCAAGAAAATTAAAATGGTAGACAACCACAAGCAATGGCACGAGAGATTACCATTTGTCTTATTGGGGGTACCAGACCACAATACGCATATCAACTGGGGAAACTCCTTACCTATTTGTCTACGTTACTGAAGACGTCATTCCCGCCGAGGTAGAAATTCCCTCCCTAAGAATTATATAGGAAGCTGAACTCAGTGATGAAGAGTGGGTAAGAAGTCGCTATGAACAATTAGCTCTCATTGACAGGAAAAGAATGAATACAGTGTGTCATGCTCAACTTTATCAGAACAGAATGTCCAGAGCTTTCAACAAAAAGGTCAAACCTAGACAGTTCGCACCGGGGCAGCTAGTGCTGAAATGAATCTTTCCACATCAGGATGAAGCCAAAGGAAAATTCTAACCCAACTGGCAATGATCCTATATGGTTCACAGAGTACTAACAGGAAGAGTACTCATACTCACAGAAATGGATGGAGAGATTTGGCCAAAGCCTATCAACTCAGATGCAGTCAAAAGGTACTATGTTTAAAGTTGTTTACATTTATGCAATTGATGTAACTGAACTACGCTTGACCTGATTCCCATTTAAGAGGGGATACGTAGGCAGCCCTGTTGGTTAGGTCATAATTCAATACAATTTTCATTTTCCCCACAATCAGAAACTGGGTCAGAATTTTGAGTAGGACCCTCAAAATACCGGAGCAAGTCCAGCCAACGTCATCATATACAGAACGGTCAGAGAATCGTCTAAGTAAAATGGGGCAGAATTGTGAGGAGGACCCTTAAAATGCTAAGGAAATCGCAATGTCTCTAAAGTGTCACAGTCATTGGTTCATCTAATTTATCCGATATTGCATACTAATGTATTTTAAATAACTACATTCATCATATGCACGCACAGTTTTTTCGAAAACTTTATTTTATGAAATAGCGAGATGCTACCCATGGTAACTCGAGCAGGATTTCGATGCAAAGCGAGGCAAAGCAAGCAGGCTGAAGCACGAACCAACCTTCCCCCGTAAAACTCACGATTGTCCTTTGGATGCAGGAACAAGAAATATTCTCAAATTCTGGCACACCTCAGAATCACTATCTTCATGACGACAAAGATGCCAAGCGCAAACACATTTCCAGCTAAGAAATACTCTGCTACTACTTATTTTCTGTCCTTTGCATGAGACTAAGAACTGTCTCCATCTTGCATGAGGCTAAGCCCTGCTTCCTTAATTGCATAAAACTAAGTTATGCCTTCCCATTGCATGAGACTAAGCACTGTCTCCATTTTGCATGAGGCTATGCCCTGCTTCCTCAACTGTATAAGGCTAAGCTCTGCCTTCCCATTGCATGAGACTAAGTATTGTCTCCATCTTGCATGAGGCTAAGCCCTGCCGCCTCAATTGCATAAGGCTAAGCTCTGCCTTCCCTTTACATGAGACTAAGCACTGTCTCCATCTTGCATGAGGCTAAGCCATGCCTCCTCAACCTCATAAGGCTAAGCTCTGCCTTCCCATTGCATGAGACTAAGCATTGTCTCTATCTTGCATGAGGCTAAGCCCTACCTCCTTACTGCATAAGGCTAAGCTCTGCCTTCCCTTTGCATGAGACTAAGCACTGTCTCCATCTTGCATGAGGCTAAGCCCTGCCTCCTCAACTGCATAAGGCTAAGCTCTGCCTTCTCATTGCATGAGACTAAGCATTGTCTCCAATATTGCATGGGGCTAAACCCTGCCTCCTCAACTGCATAAGGCTAAGCTCTGCCTTCCCCCCACACGAGATTAAGCATTGTCTCTCCTTGCATGACCACAAATGCTGCTCTATTCCAAAAACCTTGCATCATTCTCTTCTCTCGAGGCTAAGCTCTGCCTCCGACCTTACACAAGCCTAAGCTTTGTCTTGTCTTATCTCAAACATCATATCTTTGCATCTCATGGGCTGAAACTTAGCCAAATTTTCTGAAGGTGTCATAGTCCGAAGGCATCATCCTTATAGCCGGAAGATACCATACCATGGACTGAGGATCTCTCAATATTACACATCATTATTCAAAGGCATCATGATTCAGAGGCACCATCTTTATAGCCCGAGAACATCATTTCATGGCCTGCAAATCCTTTACCGCATAATACATGGCCCGGGATGTCATGATCTAAGGACGTCATCCTCACCATCCAAAGATGATCTCCATGGTCCAAAGGGAATTTGCATCATGTTTAAATTTATGCGATAATCTATATGCATGCATCGTATTTTGAATTTGTAGGTGATCAGGAAGCAATTGTTCTCCTAACGGGAGCAATCTTCGCTCCAGTTTCCATTCAACGTTCATATCCTTAAATTATTTCAAACGTAACCGATCACCGTCTGTTACCCATTACCATCTGATACCCACTCAAATATCCATAACCGCTCTCAATCCCGAGTTGTCCTATCCAGAACATTTTGTCCGTTCTTACAACAACTCCATCAGTTTATTCCACCGTTGGATCCAGAACTACACATGGACTCATTCCTGTAAAACTAGGGATATGTAGGCAACTCAGAGACCAGAGTGCGGCCTATATTTTTCAAAACACCCCATTCGGTCAAAATCGGTCATCCTTTCTTTACCCGACAACTCTTTCATCCTTCCTGGGTAAAGAGGGACAACTGTTGATACCCAATTTTTCCCTCATATTTTCCATATATATATATATATATATATATATATATATATATATATATAAACACACTTTCAAGATAGTGCACATGCATCATCATTTGATCTATAAGCATAATTTTCTATAATGTTTGAAGGCTTTAAATCAATATATTTCGGCATTTTATTATATATAAACATCTATTCTTTACGTTATAAATTATTTTATGATGGTTTTATCATCTAAACTTATCATTTATACATTTGTAATAATTACGTTTGTATTTTTAAGGCTAAATTGCACATTTTGTAATAATAGCCCATACATGCGTATAATTACTTTATTTATGCAAAACAATAAACTTTTATATTTTTATAGTGTTAAATAATTATTTTTAATCATTTTTATGCACATATGATATTTCTGTTACTTATTCATTTTTTTATAAATTATTTATTTAATAAATTGGGTATTTAAAATCTGGCCTCAATTTTCAATTATATTTTCGGACCTAAACTACCCAAACCTACCCAATTACCCCTAGCCTAATACCCCTGGCCCAATTACCCTTATCCACTCAATTAAGCCCAACCCAGTCCGCTCAAATCCCAGTCGTTAATCAAAAATGGTCAACGACTTATAAACGATCCTTCTCTTTCCTTATATCTCCACCCCCCAAACCCTAACCCTCATTTCCCAAATCCTCCGCCTCTGTTTCCCTCCTCTGATGAACCCTAATCCCGTCGCCTCACTAAAATCCATCCAACTCCCATTCCTAATGGGATTCTTTCCCCATTCACCAACCGTCGCGAGATATTTCCCTTATTTGGTGCTATTTTATGGAATAACTTAGGTACTTGCCTAAACATGACAAGTACCCCATCTTTGATTCTATCCAAAGCGATCTTTACCTCTTGAATCTGGACGACCTTAAGTCCAAACACCTTATTTTGAACCATGTAAGCCCGATTCGTTCGTATCTTGCTGATTCCCTAAGGTTAGGGTTTCAGATTCTCTTTTGATTCGAACCAAAACTGGTTCAAGCTTGAGTTTTAGCATTATTTCGTCTATATTCATTCTATTACGCATGAATCTGCCTATTTCTGTTGATTTCTTTTACTTGCCTTAAATTAGGGTTTCAGATCTTCTCTAATTGAACCAAATCTGGTTCGATTATGTGTTTCTTTTTTAACAATCTCCTATCTATGTTCGTTTTATGCTAATATGTGATTCTTTACCTTTATTTTTCTGCTGATTTTGTGATTTACCCAAATTAGGGTTTCAGACCTTTTTTTTACTTGAACCAAATTCGGTTCTACTCTGTGCTTCTTGTGAATAATTTTCTGTATATGTTCATTGTACGCATTATGTGATTCTTTGCCTTATTTTCTGCCAATCTTGTCTATTTTACCTAAAATTTAGGGTTTCAATTTTACTGATTTAAGTACTTGCCTTTTTTTGGTGTTTAAACTAGTTATTTTCCATAGTTATGTTCTAATCCCTGTACTACTTAAACCCCTCCCCACTCCCCTTTAAAAAAAAGAGAAAAAAACTTGGAAGTTCTGAGTTCGAAAATCTTTCACTACTATAACAAAGCTGTGTGCTTTCACTCTTGAATAATCTCATTCTGTATTCTGATTCCTGGCCGGTTGAAAGCCAAGGCCAGAAATCTCCAATTTCTTGCTTTTGTTGGTGATATTTACCATACTGTTGGATCCCTTTCTTCCTGGTTCATCTCAACTAGTGAGTTATTAGACCCTCTGCCATTTCACTATGATTATTTGCTCAACGTGTTATTCCAATTAGACTATGTTATCCTAAATGCTATTACTTGTAGTTTGAGACATGTTTGAACCAATTTGGAGTTGATTAATGAAATTTGCTTAAGCTCTATGTTATTGATGACTATCTTTTAAAGTTAAGTCTGTTATGAACCTGTTTATAAACATGCTCTCATACCTTTTCCTGTGGGTTGGTTAACCATGTATTGATGTGTGCATTAACAGATTTTTAAGCCTGTTTGTTGAACTTGTTATAATGTGGCCTGATTGACTTTGTTCTTACTATATTATGACACATCTAGTAACTGCCTTAATCAGTTTTAACATGTCCTGACCTATTGTTAGTTAATGGGATCCCTTCTTATGATACTAGTTCCTGCACTTAGTCTAATTTGGATCTTCTGTTATCACTATGACTCTGCTTATGAACTTGCCTTGTTAGCATGTGATTGATTTAATTCCTAAAACTTGATTAAGTATGCTTAGGATTAGGCATTTCTACTATTTGTTCATATATGCTCAATATGTGATTATGTCCTTCAGTAGATTCCCTAATCCCATTCTACTCCCCTGATCCTTCTGAATTCTTACTCCTAGCCGGCTGAAAGCCAAGGCTACTTAAGTTCTGTAATCTCTCTAGTGTGAGCACTACCCTGGGTTTCTTGAAGCCCTTGGGAACTCTGACACACTAGGTATTTGGGTTCTGTATGTTTAGCCTTGATATATGAGTGAATCACTCAACAACTGGTTACTTTGTATCTATGAACATGGGTTTCGGAGCTATTGTGAGTGGAAGGCCTGTCCTGTCCAGGTGTATTTGGGCATGTTGTAGGCTCCTTATAGTTACACTTACTTTGTAATTTATTTATTAAATTCTGGTCTGTAATAATTATTTATAATAACAATTCTGGGGTATTAGTGAAATTGGGAAGGGGTTCCTATTTTACATTTGCAATACGTTGGGTAAATATCCTGCCTATAGGTCCAACAATGTGTTATCATATGTGATGTGTTAGAAATCATGCCTATAGATACTTTATTATGTTCAGTCATTATGTGTTAGCAGCTATGTCTATAGGTTCAATGCTTTGTTCAATTATGTTCTGGTATGATCCAATATGTATGCAAATTTCTGTTTACGCACTGTTTTGATCAAATTATAGAAATTATGATCCAATATGTATGCAAATTTCTGTTTACGCACTGTTCTGATCAAATTATAGAAATCATGCCTATAGGATCTAAAACTGGATCAAATTGTAGAAAGCATGCCTATATGTTCGAACCAATTTAATTTCTGCCTGTTTATTCATGAGTTTCCAAATACTGTATTCTCACCCTCGCTGGAAAACATGCTTATAGGGCTAAAACAAATAATTCTGGGTCTGTTTTTCTGACTTTCCACTATTTACTATCGCATAAAACACCTAGATACCATGCTAATAGGCTTAATCTTATTATGCTAAAATCAGTAGGCAAATTTATGTAGGTTCTAATAATTGTATTAAGAAACTAATTTTATACATGACTGCCTGCTCGTTCATTCAATATCACATAGATATCCTACCTATAGGATTCTGCAATTAATAAAATCTTTTAATGCTAATCAGTTTGGCGTGTATTTGATGTCTAAATGCGGAGGCTAACTTGAGACCATACTTGTTTCTATTTGAGAGTCCTAATTGTTTTTGTCTGTCGCTTAGTATTTTTTTGGCTTTTGAGCAGCCTAAGTTAAGGTCTAGAACTACCCTGAAATAGAGGTCCAAATGCCTCCTGGACCATAGGCATGGGACGGGTAGTGGACGCATAGGGCACGACTTAGAATTAAATAGAGCGCTTTAGGTAAATAACTTAAAGATAATAATCGGGTAGCAGGAGATGATAGTCTGTGCTCGCTCAATAATATGAGTAACATCCCATCTTGAGGGAGTTACGAAATATTATTTATATTTCATGGGGTGATCCTTTAGGCTAAAAAACTTAGGA